>JAVFBY010185774.1:0-11155 GCA_034781015.1 Tonicella lineata | reverse complement strand
TCCTTTAAAAACTTTGAGACAGGAGCTACTTTGTCAGGTCGGTAGGGTTAGAGGAAACACAACAATTTTTTTTTAGGTCTTAATTGACAAGAATCAACATTGCAAAAGGTTTCAATGATTGATTGGTGTTATGGTGATGGCACGATCGCACAAACAGCCTTGGTTTGTTTGTTTGTTTGTTTGGTTTTTAATTTAATACTCAGGTGTATTTTCGTGTTGTTGCCTACATGATGACTTTGCATTGCCATTGTTTTTGGTGGAGAACCGAGAAGAAACCTTGTTAAAGCCACCCATGATCACTGCAGTCCACCTGAAAACTTCCTTTGACGCAGGTCGAAAGCGGTATTGAACCTGTGGGGACAGTGAAGGGGGTTCAGTGATCCATTACACAACCGACTGAGCTACAGCGGGGCCCTGAACAGCATTCAGGAGAGAAACATTGATTGATACAAGAGACAAGAGTGTAATACACAACCAATATCGCCAAAAGTAATAGTGGCCCTCAAAAGATTTCCAAGTAACACAGAATAAATTATTGACAAAACTGAAATTAAGAGTCATACATACATGTATTAAAGGCAGAGAAAGAATAAAGCGATATGTTACCTTGAGTGATTCACCCCAGGAGGGCTTGACACAGATTCTGTCTGGGTCTGGTTGTACCATGTCTAGCCTCCTCTGGAATAAAATCAACACACAGTCCATAATCCTCATGATCAGATGGGGAGGTTTACCCAGTTTTCTGACTGTGGCGATATCCGCCTGTTTGATAGTATTTAACGCCGCTTCTGCCTCCTCCAAGGCAGGACGTGCCAGTTCAAGCTTTTCTTCAGCACGGGCTTTGTCTTCATTGATAGAATCCACAATTGTTTGAGCTTTGTCTTTGACCTTTTGTACTTGATTTTTAACCTTTTCTGAAGCCTGCGCTTTCACCGTAACTTCTTGTAGCACCTTTTCTGCTTTCTCTGACGCCACAGCCAACTCTTTCTCCTTCACAGCTAGTTCTTTACTCAGTTCAGAGACAGCTTGGGAGGCTTCAATCAATTTCTCCAAACCTGACCAAAAAAAAAAAACAGAAAAGAAATAAGCTTATTAGCATTCGGATACATTCCAGTGTTATGTTGTAGAAAAAAAATCTGTTGGTGGTTTACACGTTTGTTTATTTTGTCTGGTGCCAAATGTCGTACTCAGGGTTATTTCAGTATGTGATGATTTTGAAATGCCGTTCTATTTGGTGGCAAACCCAGAAGAAACCTTGTAAAAACACCCAATGATCCAGAAAACTACGACAAAGGCTTATAAATCATACACTGAACAATAAAAAGAATTCATTTTAAAAAGTGTTTCTGACCTGTGTTCATGCGGTTTGCTAAATCCCCAATCTCTTTGTGTTTCTCTGAGTAGATGTTCTTGTAGCCGTTCAAGAAAGATAAGTAGGATTTGGGGGTAACATGAGTTGAACGTCGATATCTGACAAACAAAATACATCATTTTCATGTATGAAAGGAATTTACTTTGAAATGTTCATAATTTACAGTCAGTCGGGCTAAATCTGTGCATATACGATTATGTTGAGAACACAGTAATAATTGGTGCAAAATATCAGCTATATTTTATGGCAGGGAACTAAAAGCTTCAGTTTTTTTTATAACAAAGACATAAAAAATAGTATTTAATTTACAGTTTAATTCGTTTACACTATACATACCTTTGGAAGTAGTCAACACAGCTTTCCGCAACTCCATCATGAATCAAACCAACTGTCTGTATCAGCTGTTTCTTGACGTCCTCACTACATTTGATCTCAAAACTGGACAGGAAGTGATCGGCTACAGCAATAAGGGCGTCTTTGGGCCAGCGTTGGAACCAGTCCATTGTACAACCAGAGATCAATCCAGGGAACTTCAGGGCACGCGCTCGGAACTTCTCACCAACCTAATGACAGAATACATATTACTATCAAGATTACATGTTGTTTTAGGCTTAAACTTTAAAAAGGTCTATGCAGATATCTTTTAAATTAAGTGTTATAAAAGTTAATAACCTGTTACAATGACCAAACAGAATTTATTTTTTATTAACCATTGCCATGATATTCAATGTTTTTGTTGTTCCCAAAATTCCTGAAAAAATATTGTTTGTTTTTGGTAATGCTTGCTGTTTCCGAGAGTTTGAAACAACCTATTGTCTGCTTGTGCCTCCTGCATTAAGCGATAAAAAACTATACCATACACTGTTCAGCCACCTTGTAGTAGATCAGCCACCTCATACGTAAATGATAAACCAATATGTAAGACAGACGATAATAGTTGAAACTTTTAGATGATGACAGCATTTTGATGAATCACTTGTCTGGGTGTGACGTCAGTCAGTTTAGTATTGAAATAAACTCGGGAGCGCTCGGAATGTATCAAAAACCTAATATATAAATCACATTTTTCACGAAATTATTGTCTTGATATTTTTTATTTTATCTTTCTCAGATGGTTGGAAGTGTTCTCTACTACATCAGAGAAAATTAATAGGGCAACAGAAGCACTAGACAAAAGGTCTATCGGTAAGTCATTATGATTTTTGGTCAAACTGACGGAAATGTCCTACTCCAAGTGGTGCGAATTTATTCAATTACAAAACTTAATTACAAAAACAACTTTTAATTCACTTATAGACTAGATCCCATGAATTAAACGGCAGTTTTGAATATTTTATTAAACTAAGGCAGATTTTCAAAACGATAATTCATTCAAAATTCAGATCAAAGTTTTTACCAAACATAATAAATATAAAACCTTTTAAAGAAGAACTTACAGGTGAGAAACAGAGTACAACATGGAGGTTACTACGGACTCTGGATAAATAGTACTCATATAGATTCTCATTGGATGGTGGTCGCCGTGGATACTACTTCTTCATAATGGGAACTAACTCCTGTGTGATTTCATCCATCTCGTCGCGAGCAAACAGATTGGCCACCTAACAGAGAAAAGGTAGAAATATGATTGATTAAGTCCATGACATGAAGTGACAGAAAGGAAGAACTTAATGAGCCTAACTAATTTATTAATAAAGATATTTTAACAACTTAAATGGGAGTTTCCTTGAAAATAACTCCCAGTGTGAAAGTAGTTCCGACATTCTGAGGCCACTGATATGGAATTCTGAGGCTACTGATATGAACAATTATCGCGCAAAAATCTGGCTATTTAATTGGTTGACGCCTGCCCAATAAGACACCGTATCCCGATGTTTGGAATAGGCCTTTGGCGTGATAAATTTGTCACAGGGTATGTTGGTCATCCAATACAGCTTGTAGCATTAATATAAATGCTCCTCACCCCATATATTGTCGTATTGGGTGACCAACATACCCTGTAAATAATAATAATGTAAGACAGATGATAGAGTTGAAACTTTTAAATGAAGATGACTTTTAAACATTTACTGCATTTTTAGCGATCACACAAACATAACGACCATGCCTAAAAAACTATTTAAACCTCAGCATTTCTTTAAATAATCAACCCGCAGTTTGTAAAGGTGTTACTTACAACTCCTGATGAGAGGACGTTGTTGAGGTACTCCAGGAATCCTTCATCTTTAATCTCCTGATCAGTAAATATGAAGGTGATGCCCTTGCCTTGTTGTCCCGCTGTACGGTACAGAAACTTCAAGTCCTCCAACAGATTGGACACGTTGTATGATCTATCCATGGAAGTGGGGAAATTTTGATGTAATAATTATGTTCTGGTTATACTTTAACAAACATTTAAATTTTTTTTAATACATGTACAAACAAAAAACCAAGTAAACATACTTTTGAAAAATCTATCATTTAAATCATTTTCATCAACAAATTGTTCCATTTAAGAGTAAATCATAATACACAAGTATTGTAATTCTGAAAAACAATAACTTTATTTTGAATCTCCGCTTCAAAATGAAGTCACTGGTTTTGGTATAACACTACATGCGTATGATTAAATGATTAAATTGATAGATTTTTTTAAATTATATTTTTGTATCATTTACAATAATCTTGCAATGGGAAAATATCTGAATTTAAATATACCAACAATACTCTTAATATTAAGGCCAAAGATTTAAAAATTAAATAACATGTGAACATTTTTTTTGCTTAAAGTTGAGATTAACACATGCACAATGCCATACCAAAATAATATATTTATACCAATTTCAAATTATTTTCACAAAAATTGTCCTACACAAAATCATTTTTTTCAAATTCTTTGGAAAAAAAGTAATTGAAAAAGAAGAATGGTCAAAATTGGGTCAAGAGACAAACACATAATGAGTTTTCGCATATATTATAACCTGTTAGCCCAAAGCCATTTTCCAGGCATGGGATACAATTTTTTCTTTCTCTACATTTATAAAACACATGTATTTAAAAATGCAGAAAACAAATGTCTGCCTTCACTGGGATTTCGACCCGTGACTCTTGCCAATAAGGACTTACATGTAATATGTGTTTAATCCCATGACACCCCAAGCCGGTTATGTCTGATGTCGTTTAACATAATCGGCGCAGTGTAACCTGAATCACAGTGTCGTCATTTGACTGACTATAACTACATGTAGGCATGACTATCCATTCACGTTAAGGCAGATGAAGTTGGCTTGGATGACATGGGTTTAACATACTTAACTGCTCTACTAACTGATTGAATGATTGATTGGGGTTTAATGCTGTACTCAGGGGTATTTCACCTATATGACGACGTGCCAACCCCATGGGTGAAGGAAACCACTGTTCACGTCACTGGCAACATGAAAGACGAGACAGAAAAAGGGAAAAAAAGGAGGAAAAAACGACACCCCAAAAATTCTACTTCCTGATGCCCTTAACCCTGAGAGCCCCAGGGCATCAAGTAGCTCCCGCCCAACCACTCACCTATACTAACTGAGACTCCCAATAGAATGTTACAGTAATAAATGTGAGTACCTTGTAAGTGTGATTTGGAATGTCTTGTATCCAGCGATGAATGAAGCTAGTTTAGTGAGGGACTGTTTACCCGAGCCTCCCACACCCACGAGGAGAGCGTTGCCCCGGGGGGTGCGGATGATACGAGAAATCTTCACCAAGTGGATCATGGCATCTCTAAAGAAGACTAGATCCATGCCGGCTCCACGTATACTGTCATTGTACTGCTGTAAAAACATCTGCAACCTCTCCTCTAACTGGTTCAATGAGTCAACCTGTAGAAAGAATCAAAACTGAATGATTGATAGATTGATTGTAGTGCTGTAAAACATCTGAAAACTTTTATCTAATCCGTTCAGCGTGTAGATTTGTTCACTTTTTAAAAATTATTGATTGATTGTACTGCTGTAAAAAAAACACAGCAGTTTAATACATTGTGTTGTTACCCATCATGTGTCTATTTGTGACCTAGCATTTCTCCAATTGGTCACTCGACTCTTAGACTTGATTACCATACATGTACATGTGTATGTGCCCATTACACGGGAGATATAATTCAAAATTAAAATCGGTTAAAAAATGACTAAAGTATTAAAGGACTGTTACTTACGGGTTCATATATTTTGGGCATGTCAAAATCAGCATCATCTGGCTCGTCACCAGTAGCTTCCGGAGCATCTCTACAATTAATAGTCATTAATTATAATCATTTACATTACCTATATTGGTTTCAAATATATATGTCTGAGATTAATTTTTATTAATTTTAATTTGTTATCATTTGTTAATATTTTAAAATAATTATTTATGTTATAAAATTAAAACTTTCTATTATTTATCAAATATATAATTTTTACTTTATGCTACAGATGTAGCCACCTTGTACATCTTACAATCTATTATCTTAACTGTTACGTATACAAGCCTGTGCTGTTAAAAAGAACGGACGAAATGGTCTTTCCATGGTTTATATGCAAACTCATTTAAGAAGGACTGATTTATAGCTTTCCCAAATTGTTTGCAATCTTCGTCTAAAATTGTATTTTTACAGCACAGGCCTGCAAGTAATATCATCTTGTTATTCTTCAAATATGATATATCTGCATACTTCAGATTAACATTATAAAGTACTGAAATAAAGCTATAATTGTTGTCTTTAAATCTTTTGTCATTAAATACTGCATTTACGCTCCAGAAACTTTGTAAGCCCATTTTTATTGTTTGTTTGTTTATTTATCTGATTGTTTTTTTTCTTCTGTAATTAAGGTTAATTTACACATATGAAGTGTTGTCCTATAAAATGGGTGAAGGAAACCATCCTTGACAACACTGACAACAGGTATGGGCAATATACAAGGCTTCACAGGCACAAAATATGGTGCAAGAAGACACATTTTGGCAAATTGACAGTCTGAGTCACGTTTATTAATGTCAAAACATTTTGTTATCTAATGTCACAACCCACAAGTTATGTAACTAAAAATGAAACACAATATTTAATACAAGTCAAAACAGCACAAATGAAACAGTAACAAATAACGACGAAGATAAAACCATCACCTTTAAAAAATACATTGCATCAAAAATAAAATGTAGTTTTGCAGAACTATAAACTTATAACCTGAACTAAAAAAAACACCCCAGAGAAACAACTTTCATTCGCTTTTCATTTGTTCTTTATAAAACCTGTTCTTAAAACCAAAGCTTGACTTTTCTTAATTCATAGTCTTAACAAAAATGATAATCCTCCCTTACTTAAAATGTACCAGATTTGTGTAAACTTGTTTTGTCCTTTGTGTTGAATTTTTGTTATGCTGTGCTTTGCTTTTCGCAATATTTTACAAACTGTATAAAATATTATTTTTTTTAATAGCAATATGGACAAGAATTTTTATTGTACTTATTTGGACACTTTTTAAAAAATTTATGTTATTTTGAAATTTTAATAAAGTTTTTTTATTGTACATGTATTGTATTTCTTACTGGACTCTGACCAGTGTGTATGTTTCACAGTAGTTGCATATTCACAGAGTGCAAAATAGTACACCACAACAAATCAATTCCTGATGTCCCTTTAGAGCACTGGGCACAGGCAGCTTTCTCTAACGACCCATACAGTTGTTTCTGCATGACATCACCAGTATAATGAATAAAGAAAAACAACAGCCTCTGATGATACAGGTCTGGTCCATCCATACATTTATTTTTAGCCTTTTAATCAGTGTGACCTTGAACTGGACCATTGGTCATCAGAAATTCAAGAAAGTTTTTTTGTTGGTCTCTGAGCAATATTACGACCAGCTTTGGTTAACATCAAATCAGATACTTTTTAGTTATCTGTTAGTAGGCGGACAGACACAGACAGACATAGAGAATCCAATACCCTGTCCAACCAGTACGGGAAGGGTAATTAAGGACAGATAAGAATACCTGAGGAAATCACAGAATAACGGCTCTGCTTCTGAGAGCTTAACAAGTTCCTCATCTTCTAGTTCCTCAAGGATGACTCGGGGAATTGTCTTTTCCACAAACCACGTCAAATCATTAAGGGTGACAAACCTATAGGTACACAGCACACAGGGTAGGTAACAGAGGATTAAGGACAGGATTAACAGGGATTAAGAAAGATTAAGAACAGGTGTGCAATGTGCAAAGGCAAACATCAATGTGTAAAACTGTGCAGTTGAACTCCTTGAATACAGACATGCTTGTTAATCTTGGACAACTCAATACAACAGTTTTGTGTTTGATAAATTAAGTTGTGATGATTTTCTGGTTTGGTAAAAAATGTTTTTTAAAATTAGATTTACATTTTTTTGATTTGTCCAGAAAATTACTTTTACAAAGTGACAAAGTATTGTAGATTGGTTTGAATGACAATTAAATTTGGATGAGATTTTATATTGAAGGAATTTGAGTGAAAAGGACAAAATAAGAATTAGTTATTATTTTATAAAGATGTCCAAAAAGTCTGATTCCATATTCAAGATTACAAACAGTGAAAAGGGAGAAAATAAAAAACAACCTAGTTCTACAACAACAACATCACGAAACATTTGGATTGTGCAGTGAGACACAGGAGAACCAAGGGTACATCACTCTGTGCATGGTGAATAGTTTACCTCAGGAAATCTATAAAATAGCGCATTGTCTCAACCATAGGTGCATACGACTCCGCTAATTCATCTGAGACGACACGACTCAGCGTTTTATTAAACCATTGAGCGTCTTCTACACCTGTAAATCTGATTGATTTCCACCACAAACATTGTTATTAAAATCATCAAAAATATATACATTGACTTCATTATTTACAAGTTTTTTGTTGTTGCCATAGTTACATGTAATGATATTTCCTGATAATGAGAATATGCATTTATTATAAGCACTAACTTAATTCTGAAATGAAGAAAACTGCAAAATATGACCTTTCTAGAAAGGAATTTATCTCCCTTTTGCTGACCAATCAAAGTACACTTTCGGTTAGTACTTGGTCTCTAGAGTATGCGAGCACTCAAGACAAGCCTGCCTCCTGAACACACCTTAGGTTTGTGCTAGCCACTGGTGCTTGGTTTTGCGGCGCCATCATAGCGGTTGCATTTAAAGGGGAGATAAATCACTCATGGAAATTAGGCTATACATTTGAAACATAAAAGCAATCCTACTACAATTAATTTTAATGAAATTTTTTTAAAACAATTTTATCTTTTTTACAAATCTTATTTTATCTAAATTCAGACAAAACAATATAAAACATCAATTGCTCAAATACAATGATCACTTAAGTTTTTTTTTACATATTAAAAAATTAAATACAATTTTTAAAAACCATTAAGGAAAAATAAAATATTATTAAATGTCAGCAATAACCCGGCAACATTCATGTTTCCATAGCGACATCACAACCTGCTCGCTGTTGACAACAGACGAAACTGTGTTGATCATTCCTTGCCAAATACGAGAGAGATCTCGAAGGTTAAACACATAATGGAATTTTGCAGGTGTTGGCAACATTTTGACTTTTGTAAGTTGCCACAGACGGCGAGTGACTGGGACAAGACGTGAAATGAGATTTCGCACCTCGTCTGTAAAGCCGCGCTCCTTGCAGTAATGACCTGTTCCGATCACACTGAAGATTTTATCAATGGAGGAGTTTGATGGAAGAGCACAGTTAAAGATAGTAAACTGTCGCTTGAGACGTTGAGGTATGTCATTTCTACCTCCTCCAGGCTGAATCATGGCTGCACAGAACTGAAATATTCAAAGAGAAAAGTCATTTACATCTAAATAACCTAACACTTTTACATACAATAATACTTGACTTAACTACCAACTTCTTTGATAATGTACCATAATGCTCGACCACCAAACATTACCTAAAAATGTTTCTAGTGCTCAACTACAATAGGATTGACCAGTAATATTAGAAGTTATCTTTTAAATTTCTTAATAATTAAACAATTAAAACAAAATTATCTAAAATTTGACTAAACAAAAATTTAAAAAAATTCTCAATATTTACAGTGTTACATTCTATTAGAAGTTCTAGCGTAGGATTTAGAAGCTCAATTGCTTTTTCGAACTCGGTTGTTGCGTTGGTTACCTGTATGTCCACTATGTGTGAGAAGTCGCCAGGTTTCTCCAGGTTATAAAAGCCCTTTGCTTCCATAAGCTGTCGGACGATCTCATTGGCTATCTGGTCGCCCCACTCATTGATAACTGGCATGTTGATATCATCCATAAAGACGGTCATTTTCTTCCCAGCAGGGGGTCCGTATGTACTCCCCATTCTCTTATCAATATAACTCTCAATAGTCCTCTGTAAATTTAAGTTGACACAGTTTTACAAATTTAACAAAAAACGTAAGGTAAGTTCACTTATATGACGGCAGTGCCAGCATCCATGGCAGAGAAAACCTTAAAGTTAGTCCAGGGTAAATATATATGTTTTTGTCATAGCCTTTGGTACATTAACTCCAACCACAAAAAATATCAAATCGGGAACTACATTGTACTTCGTCCTTGGTGAGTGGGAGTTGTCGTTAGCAGAGGAGAGTTACATATTATGTGATTTATCATAAAAAACATATTAAGATAATTGCAATGTAATATGTATATATTTTTATTATGTGTATATTTGTTTAAATTAGCCAAAAATCTCGGGTTCGATCCCCCTTGGAGGCATGTCACATTTTCATTTTCTGCATTTATATAAATGTATTTATGTAAGTGTGGTGAATGAATCTAATCATTAGTATAAATTATTGTTACCTGGAACATAAGTGGGGTGGTAGCGGAAGAGAAATTCATAGCTTTTGACAGGTGTAATTCGGGGTTGTATTTGGACATATAACCATTGATCATGACCGTCTTAGCTGTTCCCTGTTCTCCGATTAGTAACACTGCCTTCTCCTGTTTACAGATTGTGTCAATAAGGAATGTGCTCCGGACATTGTCCACATTTGGAACGAGTATCGAACCATACTCAGGTGTGCTGTCCGTGGAATAGATGTAATCCTCCACTTTGGTAGACCAGTGTACCCAATTTCCTGCAAACAATAAATTAGATAACTTGTTTGATTGGCATTTAGATTTGTTTGATTGGTGTTTAACATAACAACGCTTTATCGATTTTCAACTAAAGGTGCAAGTATCTGCACTGAAACGTTGCTTGTCAATCAACACAGAAGTTAAAAATCCATAAAGCCTTGTTATGTTAATAAATTAGATATCAAACAAGTTCATTGCTTAATTCAAACTTCAAAAAAAGTTTACAGTAAAAAAAAGTCCCTAAATGTTATTTTTGAAAATATCTTTGCTGGATGAAGTGGACTGAGTCTATTTTATTAAAGGGTGTGAATTTTTTTTCACTAATTTTTGCCATGACATAGGGCTGTTCCTCACAATCATAAATCAAGGCAAATTTATAAAACCAAACATGAGACACTTAATTCAAAGTGTGGACTCTTTTACAGGCATGGGGATTTTAAGGAAGCGATTGTTCCGTTTCCGAGGTGTTCCCCAGCCTTTCAAAACTCGGAACCGAAAATTCGTTTCCCACTGTTAGGAAAAACTAGAATTAAAAAAATAAAATAGTAATTTACACAAGTTGGATGTATTATCATGTTTTTTTTGCACTGTTTTAATATAATTTTATTTAATAGTACTAACAGTGAGATGTATTTAAGGTTTTTTTTTAAAATGCAATAATCT
>JAVFBY010185663.1:0-11155 GCA_034781015.1 Tonicella lineata | reverse complement strand
GACTAGCCACTGTTGCTGGTTTCGCGCCTCCATCACAGAAGGGCGGTAGCATTCAGGGGGAGACAAATGCACTTTCGTGAAGGGGCAGCTATAGCACCCAGCGCGCACATTAAAAATGTGGACGCGCACCATATGATTTTGCATACTAGAGAGGTGTGTCTGTGCGGGGTAAAATGGCGACTGAGTGCTATTTCACGATATTGCCTATTATAGATTGGCAATATTGTGAATTAGCGCCCAGCCGCCATTTTACCCTGTGCAGACACATAGCTCTAGCATCCAAAAGCATATGTCGCGCCGCCACATTTTCAAACCGGAAGCCTGGCTGAGTGCTATATAACACCATATTGCCTATAGATTTCACATACAGATGTATTTGTTACTTGTTAAAGTAGACGATATCATTATGCTGTTGTTGTTGTAATTGGCATGAGCAGTGGCTTACTTTGGATTTTAACAGTAATATAGCCTGCTCCTCCCAAAGCAAAAGCTCCAACCACTACTGCAACTTGTTTTAACATTCTGGTAGGTGAATAAATTGTTGACAGTCAAGAAAGAGGGATTACAGGCTGATTTTTGTTGTCCAAGGTTCCGTTTTTTTTATACTCTCTGGGCGCCGCCATCTTGAGTACGCAACGCTCCTTCAGTGATGTTTGATTTTAAAAAATGATTAGAGAACACAAATCTTTACTTTGAACTGTCGGTATGAATCTGTTCTTTATATTGCAATGTAGAAAGCACTTTCTGTCTGGTGAGGTGACGTATTATTTTCTCCGTGTACATGTTCGTTTCCGTTTGTTACCATTAGCAACGGGACGGCATAGATCCGCCATGTTTGGTATATATCATGACTGAAGTTTGTCGCAAGGTGGGATTGCTGTTAAAAAATTCATCATCGCGTGTCTGCAGACATTATGCGCCTGTAGCACAAATAACCTAAAGTCTTCCTAACTAAGACTGAGGATTGAAGCCATCTAACATCAACCATGGCTGGAATACAGGTATTCAAACTCAAAGTGTTTCATTTATATGTCAAGTGTCATTCGACTCATCGTTGACATTTGTTTTGAGACCTTGTAAAGCGAACGGGACAGTTGCCAAAATAACACGACCGACCTGTTACCTCTGTTTGTTTGTTTTAATTGTGTTGTTGTGCAATACAGCATTTAACACAATGCTTGCTTTAAATTATCGTTTTATTTTATTTTGTAGGCCCTAGACCTTTTGAGTTTACATTTTTACAACGTGACATAACATGGCATTTTTTTTTTTTTACTAGCAGACTAACGTCTTGACATTCGCTTTTGTCTTTTACAAACCCAGTCAACATGTACTCAAAATGAAAGAATAATAATATATAATGCCTAATATCTTACTTTGACGTAAGCTTATATGTAGGCTATATGTCTAGCAAAAATTATACTGTTAGAACGGAAAACAACAATAGATTATTTTTGTCTTCAAATTATGCCTTCTTTTAATCACACACACATTAATTATTTATAAAAATGAAAGGGTTGCCAACTTAGTTAACTGCATTGTCGTATGTGGGTGTATATTTCAACACGTACGCTAGCAAGTATATTTAAATCTATTTATCGCCTATACATTGTACATGTCAGCATATAAAGTAAAACAAAATTTTGGTGCCATGTTTTTCTTTTTACATTAACAACAGACTTCCAGAAATAATAATTGTCCTTTAACTTAAATATAAACTTTCCAAATATAGATTTGTGTCTGATGTGGAGAGATGTTGTCTGCCCTTTGCATGTGTGAGCACGTTGTGTTTAATATTTAATTATGTTAATTTGCTGTTTTGTTACCTGGCCTTGAATTATTTATGACATAACACCTGCGGTAATTTAGCACTGATCATTTTTTCACCTTCTCTCTTAACTTTACACTGTAAGTGGTAACGTATCAGCTGTCCATTATGGCTTTAAACTAGACTAACCAGCAGTTTATATAAATATTTATAAGTTTGAGCTAGTTGTGTGGCATCCAGTATAGTAGTTATAGGTGTGGTTATAGTAGTGTAGGTTTCTGTTTCTCTGCGGGGTGTAATAATCCTGAAATGAACTGACTTTCATGTTGATTACCTACAGTTTATACTTACTAACCTGCTTACATTCATTCTGTGGCCCAAGTTAAGCAGTTTAAATCACAAAAGAGAATTAGGCTTACATGTATAAGTGAATGTAGGCTTAAAGCATCATGACGTGGCTTGAATACATGTGATTCGATCAAATCCAGGATTACATTTAATAGCTTGTTGAGTAACCAGACCTCAGAAGATTAAGGATGAATGCCAGGGAAACAATTTTTGTAGCATAATAATAGCTACATTTTGAGATGTGATGTACATATTTTAAGTCTGTATCGGTACACAGATTAAAACTTTCTGCTGAGTGGGAATGTCATTCCCGAAAAACGGAACAGGAATTTTCATTGATGGAGAATTTTACAGATTGGAACTGACATCAAGTGTAAATTAAATTAAAAATTTTTATACAGCCTACAGACTCACTACATGTGCATTAATGGAAAACGGATTAATTTGCTTCATATGACTCAATTTTTTTTTTTAGAATACTTTTTTAATTCAACATCTATGAAAAGATGTTGTTACTTTAAAATAATGTAGTAAAGCTTACCCCAAAAAGTACCGTAAACATCTTTATGATTTTAGGTTACCCCCAGAACAGGTGTTAGTAAGGGTAAAGGGACAGATGATCCGATTCGTTTTTTACCAGTCCTTCCATCTAAACGAAGTAAACCAGCATGGCAGATGAATCCACCCACCTTCATGTTGACTGGTAAACCAGCTGAAGATTCAAACAGAAACGACATTGACTTGGTGGCAGAATTAACAGCCAGTATGTATTTATTATGAAGATTTTACCTTTTTTTTGTATGTTTGTGCACCGTGTGAATCATCTGAATAAAAACAAAAACAGTATTTATTTGGTTGAAAAATAAAAGCCCATTTATTCTAATTTGTTTAGACGGCCGCATGTGTTACTCTTTTTTAATTTCTTACAATATAAAATCTGTTTAAGTCAATGCGCCATCTTGTTTGAAGGTAAATTATTTGGCTTTAGCTCAATTGTAAATTCTACCTCTGAACCAAATATGTGTGTCAAATCAGAGAAAATTTCATAAAGTAAATAAGTAATATATTATAATTAAGTAATAGTAAGTGTGTTCTGTTGAATACAACGCCCTCATATAAATGAAATTACCTTGAGCACGGCATTATTAAAACACCAAGTAATTAATCAAACAATCAATGCAAGGCTAAAACAAATTTCCCCCAGAGGACAATCGAGTTGCTACCTATAAATAACATTCATTTATTTTTACTTCAAGGAGAACCAAAGCGTAAAAAGCTGGGTAAGATAAAAGGAGTTGATAATGGTGGCCAATCACAGAATGGAATGGGTCAGTTCACACAACCAAAGAAAGACAGAGAAAACTTCAGAAAAACACTGGTTGACATTATTATGTAAGTTCATTTTATTGTATTTTATTAGAAATCAAGCTTTCATATTTAGGGCTGACATATTAAAGAAGTCTAACATGTATATTGACTGATCGTGTGATTTTATTTAATGCCCACCCAAGTTTTTAAAATCAACTTCACCTAATTTAAATCATTTGGTAAGATAATAAAAATAGCATCTGAAAAAAACCCCAAAAGTGAGTGATTTTTCCACTAACACATTTGTAAAATGTGAAATTATGAAATATTTTTGTATTTGAGAATCATGATTTTATTTTATTTTTTGTTTATATTATAATAATATGTACAGTCATCTTGTAGGCCTACATAATATTTATTAATAATCAATTACTTTTCCCAGGCAAGAAGAAAGTCTTCCTAAATCAAGTGCTGCTTCTGTTGACGGAGAGTTACCTCCCCTCTCCAGAACAGGGTCACCAACTGCTGCTGAGAAAGATATATTGGTAATAACCTTTAACTTTCCTTTTCATTTGTGATATATCTTATTTCATATCGGTCTTTATTTAATTATTTATGATGATCACAAATCGGCCAGGACAGAGGTTATTGATCCGACCTAGTATTGCTTGTCAATATTTTTTCTATGTACTGCAAGTGCAAGATAAAAAGGTCATATGGGAAAGCAGATGATTTTTATGTTATATTGCTTTCACTGTAACATAGTTTTTGATAAAATTTTCTACATAATCAAATGATATTGATACTTATTGCATTACAGATAAATGATATTATTGCAAAGTTTGTGATCAAATTTATTATTGCATATTATTGCATTTCTAGTGAGATTGAAATATATATTTCTACATATTGACACTATTGTATTTTGTTTTCTTCTGTTTCCAGAGGTATTATTATTACATTCACAATGGGATTGACACAGAACATGTGGCTCCCATGGAAGACTCCTGGCTAGAAAACGTACTACATCTTGTACCAGAATTACTAAAGGTAATTACCCATTTCAAGCAATTTCATCACGATAATTCAGGTCTGGTGCCCATAATGTGCAACTTAAATTTCTGCCTAAATCAGGATATAATTCTTGTGGATGGACTTGTGCTCTATGACATACTTTGTGACATCCTTTTGTGCGTCCTGTCCTTGTTTGTTGCTGGTGATGTTGAGGGTGGTTTCCTCCATCCATCAGACTGGCACATCGTCATGTGAGTGAAGTAACCTTAAGCACACTGTGAAACCCCAAACATACAAACAAATGATTTAATTCTCCAAGATATGTAGGATTTTTTTTTTCTGTAGGATTTATAGATTATATCATTGGACCGTCAATAGATGTGTAAACACTACAACAAATAATCTCTCCAAGTTTAATGGTAATTGGATAAGAAATAAAAAAGCCTTAGTATTTTTCAAATAGTATCATCCCAAGAAGAAAAAGAAGAAGAACAACAACAAGATTAGTAAGTGTTTAGGATCCGTTCTGGTCCCATAAAGAAATGTTCTATTCATAACATTTGATATGCTTATTAATTTGTTTATCAGAATGGTCATGGAGAAACAATAGAGATTTTATCTGACGAGATGAGGGAAGATTACCTACTGAGTGTCAAGAAAGCCATTGGTATGTACTTCTTCATCTTCATGAGCCATAGTAATACATCTCTGTATTAGCCTTGACAAAAAACAGGCGGCTGGGTTGGGCCACGTTGAACTGAAATATCAAAACAAATACACGCCATTGTTGTGTGGCAGAGAGTCGCTGGTTGAGTCTTACACATCTAAATTCACTGACGATTAAATAAGCCATTTCATCCTCTATAGGCATACGGCTCAAGTTAAGAAGTTATGACAGAAAGCAGAAGTCGAAATCAACTTCCACAAGATCAAGCATTTGTTTTCTGTCGACAGTCATAATGATACCCAGCACATAGTTGAGAGTAGGCATATGTGCTGGGACATCAAACAAAGGCCGACAAGCGATGCTCTCCACTTGATCGAGAGAGCGTCTCTGATTGGGCAATGAACATCGACCAGAACACAGTACAGCGTTTTATACAGACATTTACTGTGAAGTGACGTCATCTTAAAATTATTAAAAAATAAAAATTTGGTTTTCTCAGCCGGGGGCAATTTCTGTTAAGCGTATTTATAGTTAGATGTTTATTGAGATGAATGAACTAATATTAAATGCAAAACAAATTGTCTAATTTTCTTATTATTTCTCCCCATCAGTTGATTTTGTACTAAAGGACCCCAGGGAACGTGAGGATGAAGACAAGGAACAATTGCCACCCCATCGTGAGGAACTTGCAGTGGTTCCAAAACCATGGAACAAATCCTATTTACAGGGCCTGGAAGCTATGTGTTACGATCTGTATGCCATTAATCCATGTATGCTTCAAGTCCTAAATTTATGGCATGCGTCATTTGGGTAAGAAATAACTTTTTCTCTAGATTTTTAATGACCTAAAGAAAAAAAAAATGGTTAACATGAACAATTGTTTTAGATTTAATTGTCTAAGAATTTTGAACATCTTACATTTCAGAATGCTAATACTCTGTCTTGCGTATTTCTCTGACATAATTTTTTCAACTGTCCTTCCCATGGCATCTTTCATATAAACTGTTAATATTATTTTCAAATATTGTCTTGGAAAATATTTTTTTGCGTTGTAACATATTGGCCTATTATTGTCACATAAATGGAACTAAAGCAAAAATAGGTTTTAATGTAAAGATTTTAATGAATTTTCCCATATCCTATGTAAACATCTTAAAAATTAAGTAAAAATATGCTTCTATGTTTAGACTTTTTTTTTTCTTCAATTTTTTCTTTATTATAAACATGTATAGTCATAAAAAAAAAACTCTTAAAATTATTTAGAATATTTGCAATTATTTTCACAGTGCCTTGAGATTTATAGACAGTGAAGAGTTCCACACTAGACCCGACTCTATGGAATTAGCCACATTTCAGAACCTCTGTATGAGACACATTGAAGCTGCCAAAGAGAGGCTCCTCAAAAAGTGAGTCATTCTATATTTGTATGCAAGGAGGCTCTTGTGTTTAGCTCAATAGAAACATGAACTTGTTTTGTTGTTGCAGCTTAAGCCCTAAACACCCATATTACATTTTTAACCACCATGAGCATTGGGTGTTAATCCCCAATCAATCAATCCTTGCAGATGCCTTGTCTGGCATTAGATTGTAGTTGGCAGTCATCTGGGTAGCTTTCTTGACTTCCTGGGGCTTGTCTACAAAGCGTGCGTAGCTTACGTTCAACGTAATTGTCATGACGACACAATACCTTCACAGCTAGACGCCATGGTAATTACGTTGAACGTAAGCTACGCACGCTTTGTAAGACCAGCCCCTGGACTTGTATTCCAACGAAAAAATATATATGTAATAATTGCTATTAATAAAATTAAATAAAAATATAACAAAAGTTAGCATTTAAAGACTTTGCAAAAATGTCAACATTTTCTTGGCATAAATGTGGAGATTTTTTAATGTAAGCTTGTGCATATTTAAGTCTATATTTAACCATGCTTTATTATTTTTTTGCTCCAGTATAAATACAAGAAAAGTATATTTCTGTCCAGATTTTTTTATTGATAGGTTATTTACAATGTCTCCCTTTTATTTTTAGATGGTTTCCTGAAATTCAGAACATATTTTACCAGGGCAACAAACGTAAACAGGTTCCTAGCAACCAGGATCAGTTGAAACTGGAGTCATTTTTCAATTGCGCGTCAACCCTGATGACCGACAACCTTCAGCAATTATCTCTCAATTCACTGATTGACTTCTGTGATCTGCTATGTCAACCACCTGTAAGTATAAGGACAGTCCCTATCTGATTAAAATCCCGGGACCTCGGTATAGACGAATATCACGAAAGCGCTAGGTTGAAATGAAAGCGAGGGGATGATGACATTTTGATTATTGCGTCATAAATATTAGCGTCCCAAGTGATGCACTAGCGATGACGTCATGTACAGTGTACTGACGTTGTGATTTAGAATGTAAAGAGCAGATCGCCTCACTTTTACAGCGAAATATTGCCGCACCACCCCGTTCGTGATATTTGTATATTGTATTGTCACTATGTGTAGATGTGAAGGCATCGTGTAGCAAACCGTTTTGATTGGTTAACCAATCACAGAGCAGCTTCTCAACAGTAGAAATTGAATCCCTGAATCCATTTATCACAGGCCCATGTTATCTGGCTTTTCATTGGGTAATTTTAACAGTGACCTGTCTTGAACCCCAGAGTACCTGGTGTCCTTGAACATTGTTTACTACAGGTTAACTCAGATCTAAATAGTGACAATAACAATAGTGGGTAGCTAATGTAGATTTGATTTTAATCAGCTTGGAGTAGTAAGGAAATGAGAACTTTAAAAGCTTGACAAGGGAGATAATTTGACACAGCCAGTCCTTTGATGCAAAAAAGTTTTAGAAAGTGGCACATTTTGATAACTTCATAGAGGGAAAATTTACTGTTATATCTATGTTGTTGTGTTTGTTTATTATTTTTTTTCCTCGCAATGTGTTCAGAACAGTTGAGGAACAAGAAAAAAAAACTTTTTTGTGTTATCTGATAGGAATTATTTTGTTTTTTTTGTCTTTGCCTTGTAGACCAAATCGCCTTGGTTTCAAATACTGACATGCAACTTTGATTTTCTCTAAATTGATCAAATCTGTTTATCTAACTTGCAGACCTCGACACGAGCCTACGAACACTCGGGGTTTATCCTGAGGCTAATTCTGGACAACACCACTATTAAATTTGAACCAAGTTTCAAAGACTTTGAGGTGGTTTTACTGAATGTGTTTGATGTCATGATCAAAGCTTCTGGGGTGGTACCAAGAGTGGAAACAAAACTCTATTCTGAATGGGTAAGTTTGTTAATCATGGAGCAATCAAATAAAAGCTTACATAATAAACTTAAATAATTATTCACACATAATTATAACCGATAAAAATAAAGTTTAATCTATCAAGACAACACTGAAAGCTCTATTCTGAATGGGTAAATTTTATAATAAGTGACAAATATAATCAAATATTCAATTAATTTATATTATCCGCGAGCCAGAGATATACAGCTGGTGGTTGGGCGGGAGCTTCATGATGCCCTGGTGCTCTCAGAGTTTTTTGCTCTTATTTTTGCTTTTTCACAAATTCTGTCTTGTTTATGTTACCAGTGTCGTGAACGGTGGTTTCCTCCACCCATTGGGGTGGTACGCCTTCATATAGGTTAAATAACCCTGCTGAGCACGACATTAAACCCCAATCAATCAATTAGAGATATACAACATTGTATATAATATAAAGTTACAATCTAATTATTTTAACCTACTGGGGCATGTTGCTCTAAGGACGATTAGTTTCTAATACCGGTATTAAATCGCTAATCTACGATTATAGATAGGCCTTCAGCATGGCGTGACGCCATCTTATAGCAGCTTAAATTTAATACTGCTTTGAGCAACCGACCCCAGGTCTATGCTGGCTCTTTGCACCAGTTATTTTTCTGGCCTGTTAGACAGGTGGGCAAATTCAAAAATCCTTGATCAATAAAATATTTTATGAGGTCTTGTGTCTAGCGACACTGGTCTGCATGGCCAATGAAAGATAAAGCATTACCCCTGTTATAAACTATTAGCTCATGAATTGTGACTTTTGTTTTCGTATTTCAGAATGGCAGCAAAAGTAAGGCTTTTCTCAAGCCAATTATCCTGGATGATATCACAGATGACCACAAACAGAAAGTTAAAGACGTGATAAAGTCTGAGAGTGTGGGGCCCATTGAACATTGTAAAGTCTATGACAAATACAACTTCCTTATCACTAAGCAGGTCAGTGCATTTAGATTTTTAAAATTCCCTCTGGTTTGCTCTCGTGTCTGCATTAGCTAGCTTGTCTCTGTAGAAGCAGTGGGTGGTTGGGCATGAGCTTCCTGATGCTCTGGTGCTCTCGGAGTTAAGGGTCATCAGGAAGTAGAATTTTTTTGTGGTGTCGTTTTTTTGCTCGTCTTTCATGTTGCCAGTGACGTGTACGGTGGTTTCCTCTACCCATGGGGCTGCCATGCCGTCATATAGGTGAAATACCTCTGAGTACGGAGTTAAACCCCAATCACTCAATCTTTAGAAGCAATGATTCTCCAACCAATGTGACTTGCCTGTATAACTAATTTGTGAGTGTCTGGGTTGTTCTTTTGGGTTTTGTCTCATTGCACAATAGAGTAAGTAGTGGAGAATATTTCGCCATATAAGTGAAATACCCTTTAGTACTACGTTAAGCTAAGTAAGTTATTGCAAGAGTGTCTTGTGCTTTGGTGCTTTTTGTTCTAATGAGCCAATTTGTTGTAGTGCTGTACCCTGTTTTACTTCCTGTGAGTTGCCCAAGTCTTCTTTTGTTATCCTGGACAGTGAAGGTGGTTTCCTCCAAATTGGGTCGCTGCATCGTCATATGAGTGTAGAAATGTTAAGTACGGCGTAAAACCCCAATCACACAAATTAGTACAACATAAAGCACCAAGTGGATTAATTATCTCAAATCAAGCAGAGCCAAGCGAATAAATAATAAAAAAAATTGTAGTTGATTTCTTTATGATTTC
The DNA here is from genome assembly GCA_034781015.1 of Tonicella lineata. Taxonomy (NCBI): domain Eukaryota; kingdom Metazoa; phylum Mollusca; class Polyplacophora; order Chitonida; family Mopaliidae; genus Tonicella; species Tonicella lineata. The sequence goes on along the minus strand of JAVFBY010185663.1, from coordinate 1,041 downwards.
AACTTATCCTCACCTATAATATTTCTGCTTTTGAAACTACATTTTACTTTTTTTGATTTAATAAGATAATCTATCCAGTGCATTTGGGAGGTTTCATTTAATTTTTTGATTTTTATTCAGGCTGAAATCGATGTTGAACAATTCATGCAGGAAGAGCATTCATTTGAAGAATATGCCAAAGAAGTGAACAAATACCATAAAGTGGTAGAAAATATAGCTTTCAATTCACAGAAAGTAAGTTGTCTCCCTTGATATGTTGTCTGGATGAGCATTAGTTGGTCTTCTCAGTTTTAGTTTTTTTTTAACAAAATATTTAGATATTTTTGTTTTTTTATTAATAAATAGATTTTCAAGAATATCCTTTTTTTTTGCTTTTTGGTTCACATTTTACACTCATTTATTTTTTCTGCTGTTATGCTAATTAGCAATGCCTTCAGTTCAATTAGTAAGCTATGTAAAAAAAAAGTTATTTATCACAACTTGTATTTAATTTAAATGTCATTTTAGATATTCAAAAAAGCTAAATTTATTTGGTTGCATTATTTTGTTTAATCTTTTTATTCAATTTAACACTTTCAAACTTCAACCTAAATGCTATTTTTCTTTTTCCAGGTGATTCGTTTAGGAATGTTTGAAGTGCACTGTGATGATCTGATCCGTGCTCTCTCTAAACGAGCTGAAGCTCTCTGCAGTAAATTACTTGCCAGAATGTGTACAGATCATCAGGAGGCTAATAAAGTGTATGTCAACAACTCATTTTTTTATTTACTTCATAAAATTTCACAATTGAATGTTGAAAGTTTCCAACCTTTTTTCTTCAATGTTAATTTTTTTTACAAAATTCAGTGACTGTGATTTGATCATTACAATGAATCGAGGAATGAAAGGACACAGCATGATTATAATTTCCCACATTTCTTCATAATAATAATACAATATTTTTTTTTATTAAAGGAAAACACTTTCTTAAGGTCCGTTCACACGATGCAACTAGTTGCATACAACTTGTTGTATGCAACTAGTTGTACAGTGTGAACAGAA
>JAVFBY010185552.1:0-11155 GCA_034781015.1 Tonicella lineata | reverse complement strand
TGTCAACATGAAAGACAAGATAGAAAAAGGAGAAAAAAAAGGAAAAAAACGACAACACGTAAAAAAAACCCTACTTCCTGATGCCCTTTAACTCCTAGAGTACTATAGGGCATCAGGAAGCTCCCGCCCAACCACCCGCTAAAGTTCTTGGATGTTTTTTTCATATTAAAATAAACTCACACAATATTATGAGCGCACAAAGTTTATCCATAATTGATTTTTAACGTATGCAATATAAAGATTTTTTAAAGCTTCTGAGAGATTTACAAGCTTACTGTACATTTGTGTATGATCAACTGCTATAAATATATTTATTTATTGTTCATCTAGTGTTTGTTTGATGGATTTTTACAACAACAAAAAATCCAATGTTATTTCACTCATATATCAAGCTAGTGGATGAGTGAAACCACCGTTAATGTGACTCACAACAGTTATCAACGTAGACACAGGACATAAAACATGTTGCCACAAGGAATCAGCTTCATGATACCTAGTGCACACAGACTGCAAATTGTCGCCATGCATCTGAGTTTTGTGATCGATATAGTGCTCTTAACTGCATCTGAATTGCATAGAACATGTTCATTGCGTTTTTTTCTTATTTCCAGTAAAATCTAGATGCAAGAGTGCGTACATGGACTGATCTGCCTGTAATCGTCTAGAGTCAATTGTGACCTAGATGCAGTCCGATGCACAAGCCCTGATCCGAAATGGATCGCAGTCGATGTGCGATAAGCTTTAACCCAGCAAGCACCGGGAGCATGAAGCTCTTGACTATACCATGTAGTTTAATATAGTGTAATAATTTGACACTTACGGTTTACCACCAAGTGAGGGACCCCTCATATGCCCATGGGGATCAAACCCAACCTGAAAAAGAAGATAAAAACTATGTTATTATACAGTAAATAAATCTTTATTTTTGCTTAAAGGCACACTACCCGCGATAAAGCGTAAACTTGATTATAAAAGATAATCAGTATTTTTTCCCAGACAGAAAAAGTTATAAACTTTCTGTTTTCGCCATAAACTGAAAGTTTTGATGTCCTACTTTACTTTCAAATCAAAGATAAAGATTTGAATTTTTGTGTTCCACAAAATTAAATACGGTATACGCCCCCCAACATGCGCGCGCCCCTACATTAGTGTAACGATAACTGGACACTACTATGTCCTTTTAGTGATAAATAGTGTGCTTATATTAGTAAGCTTCCACACAACTTGTGTGTGCTTCTCGCCCTTAGTGGGCCTTTAATATGTGATGCACTGCATTTTAATGTATCATCCTCACTTTAACAAAGCTGATGTAAGAAATTGACAGCCTAAATACTCTAAGAGCTGGTCCCTCAAATCCGTAATGTATTTAAATTTAAGCAAGGGTTTAGAGGTAATCCAATGACAACCTGTGTGATACGCTAAAATTTCAAAATACTACAAATTCAATTTCTTCCCCCAAATTGATTTCAGATCACATCTGTACATGTATACACTTACCATGGGTCCTCTGTTGTAGTTGTTTAACGCACCAGGGGAGATGTTATTATGTAACATACTGTTAGGGTAAGCCCCACCCGGGCTGAGATCGGCTGGCATGGCATGACTAGCATGGGGCATGAAAGGATATGGACCTGTAAATATACCAAACAACCCAACATGCTATCAACATGTCAATTTATTCAATTTGCAACATACATAGTAATAAATATATCATTTATTCTTCATTTTATTAATTTTCTTAATTATATTCATCTTTTCTCAACGAGCTACTTATAATTTTTTAGAAAAAAATGTGTAGGCATAAAGAAATGAATACATATTTTACTGTCAAGAATGCCCCTTTCCACACATTCAAACTCTGTTATATATTTATCTTTTCTACAATTAGATCAAATCTATTTTATATAGAAGTTTATTTTCAAGGCAAAGATGCCTCAGTTCAAAATATATTGACACTAGAAAACTGAGAAAACAAATTTACAGTTAAGCATTGATGCATGTCATTTTATTAGGCGATTGACAATAGATATTCTAGTCAAGCTACAGTACAAAGGAACAACATAAACACACAACAGTGAAGAAAGAGTGGAGTTTTATAGAGAAAGAGAAAAAAGTCAGGGAATGAAACTAAGACAGCTTTATGAGATGTTTACAAAATGCCTCAGGTTTGCAGATCAGGTTATAAGCATGTAATAGAGCCTCTGCTGACGGGTAATTGGAGATACACGATAAAGAGAGGAAAATCAAGTTCATTATTCACTCAAGCATGAAATTATCACAAGACTCGAGAAACGTGGGAAAAACTTGGTCTATTTTAAAACCTAGATAGGATGTACCCTTGAGGGCTTTACTCATAGTACTGTAGCCATATCCTTTAAACACCTTCAATGATATTAATGTCAACAAGACACTCCACGCCTACTTTCCTCTAAAAGACCAATGGAATAGAGGGGAGAAAATTGCGCCTAACATAACTCCTTTACTAGTCTGAAGTAGTGATAAATGGAACTACATGTAAGTATTTATCTAAAACATAGTAAGTCTTTCAAGTCATGGTTTCAGAAAACAATTAAAAGTCTGCAGCATAATCTTCAGGCTGAACATTGATTGTCTGTGGTTGTGGTATGGTTTATAGCAGGAGCTTCCTGATGCCAGGTGCACCCAGAGCTACCATAAGGGGCATCAAGAAGCCGATTTGTTGTGCTGTGCTGGCTTATTGATTGATTGATTGATTGATTGAATGATTGGGGTTTAATGCCGTGCTCAGGGGTATTTCACCTATATGTGTGCCAGCCCCATGGGCGGAGGAAACCACCACTCGCGTAACTGGCAACATAAAAGACGAGACAGAAAAGGGAAAGAAAAAAAAAAGGAGCAAAAAAAACCCGACACCACAAAAGAAAAATCATAGGTGAAATTCCCCTTACCATGGATTTAAACACGAAGCAATCAATCAATGATTTTACCATAAACAATTTATTTAATTCATATGCCGTAAAAAAGAACCTAGTAACATAATAGCTCAATTCCTCCAAACTAGACGTGAGAAAAAAACAGAACTTTCCGGCAAACTAACAGTGAGTGTATTATTGTTTACAACAACACAATTTAATAAGGTAAATTTACATAATAAGGAGAGTTTATGTGTCACAATTTAAAAGTCCACAATAAATTAAAAATTTTAAGGTATTTCCCACAGGCTACATGTAGCAATGGATTGTTAGTTGAACACCCAGTGTCAAGTAGGCAGTCATTTTATAAGTGATGCCACCCTTAACCGGACAAGCTTGACTAACTGTATCAATCGTATACTTTAATCACCTTAAAATCTTTCCCTTACATGCCCTTCTGTTTCAATTACAGACCGGCATGAAACACAACTCGAGGCTTTACACTTAACTGCAAGGCTGAACTAATCAATGTTTGAATGAAAGCAGCCAACTGAAACGCTACAATTACGACAAAACAAGTTGTGGGAGCTCAGGTTGAAACGAGACACTGACATGCTATCCTGGGTGGCCTTAATCTGATCATAACACACCACATAAAGTCTTGAATACCACAGATACCACATATTTATCTGAGACTTGGATTCATAAAGAAAGGTACCAGTTAATTATCACATTAATCGGGTCAATATAAAACTTTTGACCTATATACGTACAAGAAAAAATGAACACATACAACAAAATTCCCCACTATTTACCCGATGGAATAATTTTAATTATCGGTCATCATAGTTTTAATGAAGCGTGACTTAGTATCGAGTCAATAATCTAGCATGTTTATATGCAGATATTTGTATCTACAAGATCCTTTATACACTAAGCTGATGACCCTTGTAAGTAGTAGTGACTTGACATATTGAATAAATAAGATTGATTGATTGATTGATTGACTGGGGTTTAACGCCGTACTCAGGGGTATTTCACCTATACGACGGCGTGCTGAATAAATAAGAGTATGTCAAAGTCAGTGGCTTGGCATGGACCAGCCAATGAGATGCTACATGTAGCAACCATAAATGTTTATCTAGTTGTTTATATATCACTGAGCTTCCGAGAAATTTTAGCGTTTCATGTGACTTGAATCTCCCTCATTGTGTTGGTCGTCTCGACCTAATGTTTCGCAAAATAATTCTATTTTCATTTCCAAATTTCATTTCCAAATTTCTTTTCTACATGTATTATGCTTTTTTTTATCAATTTTTATCAGTTTGGTATGCAATTAATGTCAATGTCATATTGGATACGTTTATTTACATCATATGGAGGTTTTTCTGCAGCAAATGATTTTTTAAATGCCCATTCAATTCCCAAAAGTCTACATCGGATGGGACAGAGGTTACCGGAAATAGACGATATGCAACAAAATTGGTTTTGCAGAGTTAAAACTGAGAATAGTATTCATGTAGACTTCTCAACCACAATTCCAGCCAATGGCTTATCAATGAATCTCAATTACGATTGATTGATTGAGGTTTAACGCCGTACTCAGGGGTATTTCACCTATACGACGGCGTGCCATCCCCATGGGTGAAGGAAACCATCGTTCATGACACTGGCAACATGAAATACGAGACAGAAAAAGGGGGGAAAAAAAGAAGAAAAAACGACAACACGTAAAAAAAAAACTACTTCCTGATGCCTTATCTCCGAGAGCACTCTCAATTACGATCCTGACCCTCTAACCACAGGGCCATGATCATCAGGCATATTTTAGATCCTCTGACAAGCAACCAGATACAAAGATGAGGAGAACAGAAAGACACAACATGTAGGTTTGATTGCTGGATTGGGATTTTAAGCTGAAGTAAACATAAATAGAGTAATAGATTTTTAAGCTTGAGTAAAAAAGTAATAGCAAGAGAAAAAAAGTGTGAAAGAAGAAAGGAGAATAGAAAAGTGAGCAAGGAACAAGGGCCTTACCCATTTGAGGTTTGACAACGGGTTTCATACCTCCCGAGGGGCCTGGGGTCACACTGCCTGAACTGGTTGGAGTCACTGGCTTTGAGACAGGGGTGCTAGCCTTCTCATTCTGAAATGGACAAACAATGAAATTTGTTACTAAGCAAAACAAAATAAGAATAACTATAGTTTAAATTTCATTTCATCAACCAAAAACAACATTTTGTCCTCCCAATTCTATGCAAAAGCAATGTTACAGCCAATTCAAAAACTTAAATAAATAATCAATCAATATCCTATCCAAGGTAATTTCACTCATATAACTTTGAATTGCCAGTATTTAACATCACATGCACAGTTACCAGATAAATTCTTTTCTATAAAATAACCAGGACTTTGCTTACCTCCTTTGGTCGGGACGAGGTGCTAGCATGTGAAGAGGCATCACTGCGTGGACTACTTCTGTCGTCTTTCTTGTGTAAGTCTCTGTTGTTTTTTTCTCGGGGTGAGATGTCACCATTTATAGGAGAGGAAGGGTCCTGAAATGAACAGCAATAAACTTGTCAATACATAATTACATGTATTAAAAACAAGTATAAAATTACAATCAAATAATACTGACAAAGAAAAAATAATGTTTGGTTTTTTATAATGCTCAGTATTTTCCGAGAGTTTGAAGTCAACCTATTGTCTGGTGAGGTCACATCCAGACATCAATAAAAAAAACTGTTGCTCTGTAGACTGTTCAGCCATGCTGTACTGTAGACTGCTGTCTGGATGTGACGTCAGCCTACTCAAAATGAACCCAAAAGCGCTCGGAATGCATACAAACGTTTTATATAAATAACATTTTGGGGGTAAAGGTAGTCGATTTTTTGGTAAAATTTTCCCAGATGGTTAGATGTGTCAATTACTACATCAGAGAAAATTGAAGGAGTCAACATAAGCACTTTAAGATTATATTACTCAAATGATGGGGTGTGATTCTATTCTGAATGGGTGAAAGAAATCAATATCAATAGTAACAAACAAGAACACCACAGTACAAAGCATGAGGCTATGAGAAATTGGTTTCCTGAAACCCTTTAATTAGCTTGGAGATTGATTGATTGGTTGATTGGGGTTTAACGCCGTACTCAGTGGTATTTTTACCTATATGACGGCATGCCAGCCCCACGGATGGAGGAAACCGCCGTTCACGTCACTGTCAACATGAAAGACGAGAAAGAAAAAGGAAAAAATGGAGCAAAAAAACAACACAACAAAAAAATCTACTTCCTGATGCCCCTTAAATTCAAGAGCACCAGGGCATCAGGAAGCTCCCGCCCAACCACCCGCTTAGCTAGGAGAAGCACCAGGGCATATGAAGCTCCAAATTACCACTTGCACAAAAAGGAGTTTTGAAAATAACTGACTTACCTCAGCTACATCAACAACTAAGTCTTGTTCACCATCACTTTTGTCTCCATCACTCTCCTGCTACAACCACAACAATATTATTCCAACTTACTTATAATCAATTCATAGAAATTGGTAAAAGCAAAGAACTATGGAAAAAACATTCCATTTATGGTTGTTGCTACAAACCAGAATTTGCCTATAAATAGTACATGTATGCTGTTGTCCTTTATAATCATATTCCCCAATGATGACTTAATAACAAGTTGAAAACTTGAAATATTGGATGTCAACAGGATTCTTTTTGTTATATTTTGCATGTAGATCTGGGGACGGTTGCTCAAAGCGCTATTAAATTTAATCTGCTATTAGATGACGTGATACCATGTTAAATGTATATCTCTAATCCGCTATTAGTGATTTAATACTGGTATTACCAGTGGTTATTAGTCCTCCGAGCAACCGGCCCCAGTAGTATTTTTTAGTAGGCTGAGTCTAGGTGGTCTGAATTTTCTGCTGTGGTGCCTTCATGACACTGTGGGTCATACACTGTAGGTTGGATTTCCATTTGAGTTTAAGACTGCAAATTTTTAACTAAATAAAATAATATTATCCCAAAATATTTTTATAAAAAAGCTGCTTTTGGTCAATTTCTTTATATGTAATTGATACAAACTATTTTACTGCAAAAACTGATTTTAATATTTACTTTACCGAAAGCTGTCAATCTGATTAAAACTAAATCACTATGAGCTTCCCGGTTAGGTATTCATGCTACATGTATGTAGACCTGAGGACATCATATAGCAAACAGTGTTGATTGGTTGACCAATCAAAGGGGCCATTTCCTACATGTAACATTGGAAGCCGCCTGGCTGGAAATTCCCCATGAGACTGCCCTGATGAGCAAGCATTTATAAGCATGTATCGTGTTTATCACAGCCTCATGTTATCTGGCTTATCATTGGACAGTTTTAACAGTGACCTTCCGTGAACCTTACAGTGCACTACAGGATTACCTCAGATCTACATAATGACAAATTGCAATACCGGGGAGCTATAAATATAGATCTGATTTTAATCAGATTGCAACATACGAAGGGCAACATACAAAGTCAGAGATTGTAACAGTTTGTGGAATTGTATAAAATCAAGAAAACAGACAAGTTTAATAAGATCGCTTGATTGCTTGAAGCTCAGGGATGTTTCACCTACAGTACATGTAGTATGGATATGACGGCATGACAAGTTAACATAACAAGGCAATAATGTCAAAAATATGAAAGCAAGCTTGAGCTTACATTGACTTTTTCTTCAGTTCTTCGTTTCTTGTTCTCATTGACCTCTGGTGACCTGCTCCGATGACGATATTTATCTCTGTCCCCAGGAGAGGCTGATGATCTCTAATATAAAAAGATATTAATTGTTTAAAATTTCATAACTTGTTAATATACAATCAAAACAAAAATATAAACAGACAAAAACCAAAGAAAAAGACAAAGTTTATGTTTCATAGTAACACACAAATTTCTAAATATTTTGTGTCGGAAAATAAACATATAAATTTTCGACATTTTAGTTCTTAATTTTTCATTCTCCAAATCAACATGAAAAAAATGTTATAATGTAATGTTACACATACTTTTTTCCTTCCACACAGTTCATACTTCCATAAAAATAGTTGGTAAGATCCATTCCATTTTCAAGACAAGAATTAACCAAAACTACCTTCCATTCAGATTGTTAAGTTTTCACAAAATTATCCATTAGAGTTATCTCCCTTGGACTACTTTTAGACTAAAAATCCAACAGCTCAACTTCAGTGTCACCTGACAGAAATGCCTCTGAGTATAAGCAAAGTTTACACGGATAAAGCAGCGTCTAACTCTCTGAAAGCTGACTATTCTCTATTGCTCAACAGATGTGGATGGTTTAGACAGCTTTGTCTGTTTAATATTGACACATTGCTGATGAAGCCCTTTAGAGTTCTGCAAATAACATCGACACTGGATTTCTAATACACACAACTACTCTGTATCCTGGGAGCTTTGTTCTCGGCTATTAGATTTGAGGAGCTGTGCAGGTACCTGTGGGTTTAACAGACTGAGCTGAGGCTGAAAACTCCCACCTGCCTGCTAGGAGCTAATCCTTAGTTTGCTTCCTAATCCTCCCTGACTGGCTCAGGGGTTATAGATCAGAGAAAACTCTGTATGGGGGAAATTATCCTAGTCTGGAATGTTCACGGAGGATGGAGAGAGACTCCAAGGAGAAGAGATAGATAGCCATACTAAAATAAGTCAGATAACGGACATTTGTATTATTTATGTAGCCAAAACATGGAAGATACTTTGAGGGTTGAAGAAAAACAAGGTTAAAGAAAAAAGGTGATGCAGACTGACCGATTGCTCATCTTTTTACCTATAGGACACCATGTTTACCTATATGACACCTTGTTTACTGGATTGATTAGGGTTTTACCACATTTGATGTCATGGTGAACATCAAAGACAGGACTGGACAGAACAAGGACGACATAAAAACAGGACACCACACCAAATCACCTTTTTGATGCCCTAATTGGCCCTGAGAGCACCAGCAGGGCACGAGGAAGCCAACCACCCATTGTATTTCACAGAGATGAACATTATATGTTGTTTCTTTGGCTTGCTATCGGGCGAGTTATTCCTTTCAACATATGACAGTGGTTGCTACGGTTATATAAGTATTGGACTTGTCGCAGGTTTGAACTCTTTGATTCTCAGACTGTGACTGTATATTACGAGATGCCAGCAACCAGCAGAAGGTAGTGGGTTCACTGTTGTCTAGTTTCTATCCAGTTTTCATCCCGCAATAATGCTGGTCAATGATTTGTAGTTGAAACTAAGCCCTATACGCGACTAATTTTGGTTAAATAAATAAATGAATACAGAATAATTCCTAACACTGTTCACACCATATTGTATTGGTAGTGACTAGTCCATTGCAAGCTATTACATGTACTTTATCAGATTTGATTGTTTGTTTGTTTGATTGGTGTTTAACGTCGTACTCAGGTTATCAGATTTGAAATGGAATTCTTACATAATGAGGGTATGAGTAATGTAAAGGACAAACATAACAGCAGGGAAAATAAATCACACAATGATACATAACATAAATTCAACCCATTAATTGAAGTTAAATTTTAGAATTCCAATCCTGTTTCTCAGATTGTAAGGAAGAAAATCAAATAGAAATAAGAAAAAATAAAAAACAAAAATAGAACATTAATGTTTCTATTAGATAAATAGGATAAAACAAATCTATTATTTTCAACTTTTAACAACAAAGACTCCCTCCTCGCCATCCTGTGTTAAAAAATAAGCTGTGACACTACATTAAATAGCTCTAAGGTGTAGTATTGTTCCTCATAAAGCAATCTATAACAATTAGCATATGATTTTAGCGGGCTAGTTATGCTCAAAGCGAGAGCGCATAGGAGAGAAATGAATTTACCGAGTAAACACACGCTTGATGATACACGACCCCAATGGAGACCTAAGCAAACAGGAACAACGAGCCTAAATTCACACTTCACAAAAATATCCCTGTAGTTTTAAAAGGATAAATAATTGCCCCATATATACAGGGTTGATATGGCAAAGTTGTCTATGTGTGTTCTACCCTACCTTCCTTTCACACTGATCAATGGGTATAGTGTTTGAACAAGCTCGCTATTTACTCTATCCATCAAATATGACTACTTCCAAGCCATGTCTATGTATTTTAAAATGAAAGTAAATTTACACAACCTCTGGCTTGGTCTGAGTTGCTGACAACGAAATTCAATTTCACAATGCTACGTTTACAACAAAATTCAATGGAGTCCAGCTTTCCCAGACAATAAGTATACTGACTAATCCTATTGCTGAAAGTATTTCTAAAACATTAGATCATTTGTTGACTATCCAGATTTAGTTTCAGTTGATAAGGTCTCTTCAAATTGCTTTTCCATTTAATTTTAACCTCTGATCAACTGTAATTCTCTTAAAGGTCCAGCGTTTTTCAACCGTAACTTATTATTTTTAACGTTTTTTTGTAAGACATTAAAGCATGTGACATTGGGAACCGATAAAGCATAATCGTTCATTTATTTATTTTTAAAAAAAAGTGACTTCCAAAATCGCTGATAAGGTAAGGTCTGTTCTATTAATACCCATCTAGTCATGAATGCCTTCATGTATACTCTCAGCATGCTTTATCTTTGTTATGTTGCTGTTGTTTCGTTGTAGAAGTAATGCTCAAATCCACAGGGAGATGTGCACTCACAGCCAGGTACATGTACCTTACATGTACCTTCTCTGCGATTTTGAACATCACTTCCTTTGCATTATTGGTTCCCGATGTCACACGCTTTAATGTCTTTCAAAATAAACGTTGAAAATAATAACATTAGGTTGAAAAATGCTAGATTTGTCCTTTAAGAGTATGCATGTAGACTAGACCTGTCTGGTTCAGATTGCTGAGTGCCAACCCAATGAGTGAAGGAAATGACCCAGAACGTTACTGGAAACAAATATGGACAAGAGGCAAAGAAAGGCACAGGAATCAATACATGATGGAACAGCAAATAGGCTTCCTGATGCCTCTAAGAATTATCAGTTCTCCAATCAAAGTATTCAAAAAAAGTATTAAAGCTACATAACCTGTAAAAAGTATACCCTATATTAATATGGGAGCATGTCAAAATTAGGAACTCTTTGTTCCGTCGGAACGCGTTCCGTAGGAATAGAAAGGCGTTCCGCAGGAACTGAAAGGAGTTCCCTTTAACCATGCATCAGTTCCTAAGACATGCATTGTTGTTCCAAACA
>JAVFBY010185551.1:0-10309 GCA_034781015.1 Tonicella lineata | reverse complement strand
AGAACTAACTTTAATTAAATGTTTTTAAAAAATCAAACTAACCGCCTGTAAGCCGGCAGCTTAGAAAACACCCCTTTTCATCAAAATCGGCTGGTCCATGCATGCATGACAAGATAACTCTTTCAAATCCAGTCATGATGCTCCCAGTCATTAACCTGAATTGAGGACAGATCTCTGACCAAAATAAAGCTAAAAACAACCAACTATTTGTTCAAAAAAGGGCAAATAGATTGGCTGATAGGTTTTAGATTTCTTCTGAAAATAGGTCACGTAAACAATGAAAGGCCTTTTGCCTGCATCTGGACTGTGTTTTGAATGGAAATTTTCTGTGTACGCTTATTGAAAATTTAACAGGCGTATGTGAATTCCAAGAGGCGTATATGATACGCTTATTTTCTTTTCTGTGTCCGTTTTATTTTTTTTAAAGGCGTAAAATACGCCAATACATCTCTTATCTGGAGCACTGTGTATCACGAGCACTGTGGCAATACGATACACATATCGTGAGTCGGCGATAACAATAGTAGCAAGCTATCGATGTATGTTTACACCACTTATATTGTCTATATTAACTGGCGTGTACAGGAGGTAGTAGTGGCACGTTAGGCTAGATCTGGTAAGAGATAGTCTTGATATCTAACGTATACAATACCTGTACTTCATCACCATGCATCTGTAAACTAAAATCTTCACGGTTTCTGACACGCTCTCCTCGAAAACCAAACGGTCTCTGCAATGAAAATAAAAATTCAATGATACAACCTGGCCTATAGATTGGTGACTTTCAATTTTTGCCAAAAGTACTTTCCTAAACACAATTTAAAAAAATTTGTTCTTCTGACTCAAATAAATTTCTCAAAATAATTTAGCACCCAATTTTTCTGTTGGGGGGGAACAGATCTTGAAAGTCAAACCATTACAGTATTTTTTAATCTACTTACGTTTATATCTGTATCGCCATGGTTATGAACATATCTGCCTGTCCAGACAGCTGACGGGTCATCACATAACTGTATCTCTTCCTGACTTAAAAAGATCTCTGTTCTGGACACCAAATGATCTGTAGACATAAAACATAAAGATTTAATAATAATTTTAGAATATATATCTATAACAAAAGAGGCTAGTTTAGTGTCTCTGTGTCAGTGCCTTACCTAGAGAAAGACTGACAGCCTTTACTTAGGCGAAATTTCGGGTCACTTGATCATCAGCTTCTATAGGTAAGTCGGTAGTCTTGGGTCCGCTACATGCAGCTATAAAGGTCCCCATTTTGATCTGTGGGTCGAGTATGAAGGTACCTCAACCATTGACAACAAATGATATGTGAGTATTGGTTGGGCTTTTTTGTTGTGCATAGTTATTTCAATTAGGCGAGCAACATGACGCTGACATGCTGGCAAGGGAGATAATTAAAGCAGACAGTAGGCCCTAACGCTGGTTTTATGTTGTGCTAGACACAGAGGAAAAAAGTGTGGCGTTACATATTTTTAAATGCTTCCCTTACAAATCCAATGCACATTATATTTAAGGTGCCTCAAGGTCTAATTATCTCCCTTGCCAACATTTACAACAACATTAGCAACATTCCTTGTGGTACAAGACAGCACAGGACTAGCAGAATGCTAACAATGCACAATCAGACAACATGCAATATTTAACATACATGTACAAGGCACCACAAAATAATTGTGTTCTTATTATACCTTCGAAGTAACTGGAAGAAACAGGGTCTCTCACCAACCACACACTAAACGGCTAACAACTCTACACCAAAAGAGTACAAAGCATGGGAGGCTAATCAGCAAATTTAATCCCAACTACTTGTTTGATTCTTTCAGTGGGATTTCACACCTATACTCAAGGTTATTTGACTTATATGACATGATGCCAGCCCAATGGATGGAGGAAACCACCCTCAACTAATGCACTGACAACACACATCCCCACTACCCAACAACAAAAAAACCCACCCCCCAAACAAATATGCTTTGCTATGCTTCCTGTACCTACCTTCTATGTCTTCACATTTCATCTGACGTCTATATTGGATACGGAATATAAAAGCATCAAGGATGAACGCTACCACAATAGTCATTACTACCTGTAGACAAAATAAATAGAAATAATATTTACAGCTATATGCTTGTTGTTTTAAGCTGTATGAAGATTGGTTGATTGTGGTTTACCGCCCTGTTCAAAGGTTTTTCACCTATATGACGGCGTGCCAGCCGAAGGGAAAAACCCTTGACATCCGTCACTGGCAACATAAAAGATGGGACAGGACAAGGGCAGGAAAAAACCCCACACAAACAAGTACGCTTTCTGATGCCCTTAGCTCAAACAGAACTGGGGCATCAGGAAGCTTCCACCCAATCACCTCCATGTACATGTATGCAACATTAATAGATGCAACACAACAGAAATGGGAAACGCTATATGAATGTTCTGCACCTTGGAAACTTACTGTTCCTTAGTCGTCAGTATGTTTACTGTTCAAAACATACCAGCATACCCCTCAGGGGCGATGTATGAACATTACTTTGGTTTGTTAGTTTTGTTTGATTGATATTTAAAGTCATACAGAAATGTATTTCTCATGTATGACGAAAAATTCTCCACTTCTTACTCTGCAATATTATTTAAAATGGTGGAAAACCGATATAAAAACGACCTCTGTAGTAGCTGAAGTCACCTCATATAACTAAAAGCAGGACAACTGGGCGACTAGAACCCAATTATTTTGGTAGATAAAATTAATCCATATACACATAACTATTAAAGCGTTATGCTATTTTGAATGTCATGGGCAGTTTTCATGCAAATGAAGCACTTTCAAAGCTTAATATAATCCAACAGAAGTATGTTAAAACCAGATTAATAAAACATTATTTTATTTCTTAAATCCATATTAGTTAAAAACCAATCTTCCAAGGAGACACAATCAGTGTACATGTATATTTTTTTTATAAACATAGATGTTTAAAAAAAAAAAAGCATTCAATGATATAAACAATGAGATAGCACATTATTTAATTAAGAACAATAATTGTTATACTATTAAATGCATCGTAAATATACATTGTACTTTTTGTTCACATTTTAAATAAGATTACCGGTAGTAAATATAGTATACAAAGAGTTACATAGATACTGACCATCATGACCAGATAAAACAACATGAAGTAAATTCTCATCCACTTGCTGACATGGTAAGCATAGCCCTCCTGAAGAAAAAACAAAACAGAAACAAAAGATTGATTTATTTCTTGGGGTTTAATTCTGTGTTCAAGGCTATTTCACTTACATGTACATGATTTGGTGTACCTAAACACTAACAGAAATACAAGAAAATAAAAAAATTGCATATGGTTTGTTGAAAAAATTCTGTTCCTCGGAGTTTCTGATTATGCATATGTTTGAAACCTTCTTCCCACTGTCAGAGGATTCAAGATATAAGAATTATGATAAGTGTAATGCATCAACATTATTGCCTGGTTGTTTCACTAGGCAAATTTATTCTGAGGCAGCTTTTGGCTGCGGATTTCTTTCTTTGTCGGGTTGTCATTATGTTCTGTCTGACTTAGAAACTACTAAACAGAGTTTGATCATATAGATTATACAAGGGAAAAAACGCATGAGTGGCGCTGTTGCGCACTCCCTCCCTCCCCATTTCATTTTTATTTCAGTCTAGTTTTAAAAACGAGAGCCCCCTGAAACTGAGGTAAAATACATCCTCCGAAAATACACACTGGTAGTATGCTATGCTGATATGAAACTAGGAGCCTAACACGTAAATCATCTGTGCATCAGTTGACAGCAGAACATGATATGGTTGTTGTTTTGCAGTGGTTTTTACTGGGTTGTTCTCGTCAATACTGCAGTATTAATCTGAGTGTAAAAGGTTTCTTTAATAATATTCAACAGCCTGGTGGGACTGATGTGGAATCTCCTAAGAGTATATTTAGTTTGGAATTCCACCTAAACATTCTTTTCTTTTTCATGGCGCAGCGGCTAGCAACCTGGACTGTGAGAGATTTCCATGTAAGCTTTCCTATTTTAATAAAGTTTTTGATATTTCATTCTTTTTTTAAAATCTGATGTTGAGAGTAACAACGAGACATTCGGTTTCTATGGCAGTGGGCACAGCAACCATTGAATTTGCCTACTGGCTGATATCTTTTGCTCCTTTGAAATATTAGCACCTTCAAGCAGCAAAATAACTTTTCAGTTAATGATAGTTCTGCATATTTAACAGATTGTGCATAGTTTGGACACCTCCTTATTTTTAAAAACTAAATAATTTATATGACAGTAACCATTTATAAAGTGCATTAAGTTCTATTAACTGAGTAAATAGCACATGCTTTTATGATTTGTTTGATAGTTTTTGTGTTAAAGTCATACATGTAGAAGATTGATTAGTGTAAAGAATGTAAAGCTGGAGTAACAGCTTCGGTCTGCAAGTTTCCTGGTTGGATATGATTAATGGGGAACTCATAAATGTTGGCAATGCAGAAAAATTTGATTGTTGAAGGCAGTTCAATGATGTGAAAGCCATTCAAAAGTGTCATATTTTAATAAACTCACAGAGGAAAAACATCTGTGACGTTATAAAAATGCATTTCTTTTGATACCTTAAATAATCAAATTATCTCCCTTGCCAATCCACACATGCAAGTCTCCCATTAATGCTTGTTATATTTGTCTTTTCTTTATCACTTATTTATGCAGTCACATTGCCATCTTTCTGTAAATATAATTATACCTTACAGTGCAAATAATCTTGAAGATGCTTTGAATGATCAGTAAACTGAAATTATGAATTTCTTGTGTTGATTCATACACATGTTATAAAATGTGCTAAGTCTATCATATTTGTTGGATTGTCTTTCTATGCATTTGTAATAATAAAACATGAAACTACCTTAATTTTACTCATGTATACTTACCATAATAATAAACCAGTTATTCACCACTGTCAGCTCAAACAATGTAACTACAATAAAAAACATAGTTTCATAAGAAAAAGACTCAAAAGATTTTTTATTTTTATTTATTTGATGAATATAATCATACCAAGAATAGTTAACTAGAACTAATTCAAGTTACTTTGTTTTACAATGGTCATGAAATGACAAAAAATGTTAACAATCATATTTTATATACAAATAATCCTGGCAGAGTGAACACCTCCTTGCTACAAATATCAAGTATTGTTACCATGTTTATAGGATATCATTTATATGTAACAATTTGTTATCAAATTCATTTTTGTGTTGTTACAACATATATATAACAATTTTAAACTATTTATTTATTTCGATTATATTAAATAGAAGAAAAAAACAACAATTAAGCCAGATTGTAAACATGCATGTACATCACAAAAACCCACACCCTCATTACTTTTTTAACTCTTTCACAATTATAAGTTTTATCAGTAAACTATAAAGCCCATTTATAGTTAGGCAATTTGAAAAATGTATTTCTGTATTTGAGCCCAAATATGAAAAAATAAGTCTTATTCAAGTTAATAATGTTACAATGTTGAATTCGGCTAGCTGTCCACTGGTGGACGCCATAGCCAACTAAAACCCAAGTATTAATCGTTATCACTTATTTCACCTGAACAATATTTATGTTATTTAAATTTCTCAGTCTGGTACATGTACTCTCTAATGTATATGTACCCAGTCCCAAGAATTGACACCAATATTTGCCCAGCAAATGTATATTAACAGATCTATCAGACTGTGGGCCCATCAGGTGTTTCGTATAAGGTGATAACTTACCCCCAGACACAAAGATATTATTAAAATTATTGAGGTAGTAATATCCTTCGAAGTATGACTCGTTGTCATAACGATAGAAATCTTCAACAGAAGTGTTTCTGAAAACGAAAAAAAAGCTAACATTAGAAGTTGTTGACTGTATATAAGAATTTTTTTTCTTGTTTAAATGAAAGAGAGGTGATCTGCCCTTTGGACGCTACTGTCTCATAAATATTGCTTCATTAATATTATTGTCTCAAGTGTTGCACCAACGATGACATCTGAATGTGCTGACGTCGCGATTTAGAATGTAAAGAGGCCAGATTGCCTCACTTTGACAACGGAAGATTGTAGCGCCACACTTTTCGTAATATTGGTCTATACTGTTATTTCACTTACACCAGAGCATGCCAGACAAACGATGCACCTTGGAATGATTGACTGATTGGTGTTTATTTTGACGATTTGTCAATCAAATGGGTGCAGGAAACCACCCTTGGCAGTATGGGTCACACCAAAGACAAGACAAGACAGGACAAGGGCAGGACATCACAACAAATCAGCTACCTTATGCTCCTTAGCAGTGAGAGCACCAAGGATTCAGGGAGCTCCTACAATCAATCCACAGTAATGAAAGTGACAAGAAAATAAAAAGACAATCACATGTGATGGCTAGCATGGTGTTATACAAGTAAGTGTGACATTTACAGTGTAAGGCTCCAAGATAAAGAAGCAGATATCTCATACTAACCACCCACCAGTATAAACAAACACTCTCACTGTCTCTTGCAACAAACAAAGACGAAAGACAGAACGCAGACAGGATGCAATACATCAAGCAGAAAGACAATGAGTAAATTTACAGTGAAAGACACCAAACAAAATAGCTTTATGAACTCAGGGGTATTTCACCTACATGACGGTTGGTGTGCCCGTGAAAGAAACCACTCAATGTCACATTAGTGACAGGGCAAAAAATAGGAATTTACAAAAATTGAGCTCGGACGGCACCAGTAGGATGGAAGATGTCGCCAACCACTAAAATCAACTCACTTGCAGCAATTCTTTAGGTCTGTCTTTCCAAAAAGTTCCATACCAATGATGGCAAAGAAATAGTAGACTAGAATAATCACAATAGCCAATCTGAAAGTTAAACAAATACATTAAGCATATACATGTATAATGACAGCTACATGTACATGTAAGCACTCAAAGTATACAAGATAAAAGAAGTGTCAATATTAATTTAGATTGCCAATGAGAAACGGGAATGTAATTTGGGGGATTCCTATAAGTAGTATCTATGGCCATTATAAACAGACCCGTAGATTTAATAAACTACTCAATTAGACACGGAAAACAAATCAATATTTATCATTTTACAAGACTCAATTATTTTATTTTTACAATTAAATTTTTTCAGGCTTTTAAATTGTCATTCTTCCTGGGAAGAACGATATGGGCAACGATATGCTGGCTGATCAATCCCATCATGCAATGTGACCACCAGACATTTGATTTTGATGTATACTCACGTGGCTAATCTTGACAATAACACAAACAACGTCCCGAGCACATCTCTGTATCGTTTCTTTAATTTAAATAATCTGAAAAAGACCACGAATATGATTTTTACCCAAAATAGATTTTGTTTAGTTGATTCGCTCTCTTTTCTTGGTATATTGTGGAAGGCCATGGCGTCACCATCAAACATTGTTATATTTATATTGGGTGTTATGCATAACATTGTTCCAAAAGACAAAGTGTGGATTTAACAAGGCAAAGCTGGTTCATTATTCTCCAAAGCTCCTCGACAGAAAAAAAAGCTAACTAAATGTTCCGGACTATTTATGATAACACTGTTTGTTTGTTGAAAAAATAAAACCTCTTGCGAAGTTTTACTTTCAGAATTTGAATTTAACATTCCTACATATCGGATATACATTTCTATTGATAATGCCACTCACCTGAGCAATCTAAACGGTCTGAGTACCATAATGTAGTAAAAACTGTCAGCAAAGAGTTCTCCCAATACTCCAACCACAGACACTATAGTTACAATAAAGTCAAATCTAAAAATATAATAACATACATGTAGAATATAAAGTTTGAACCCAAAATGAATATCAATTGTCAATAAATTATGTCCAAGTATTTCTTGTTGTTCTGTTGTATAACATCAAGTAGTTTGAAATAATTAAGGAGACAATATTTGTTTTACCCAGTGGCATTGGATGACAATATTTGTGGATTACATCGTGGTTCACTGCAGAATAATCGCCTATGAGTCTTGACGTTGTCCTGGTATGTCATGACGGTGAATTGGTCATTAGCCAAAACACTATTCCACTAAGATGGTGCTGCGACAGAGGTTGACGTGAACAAGATACAACCTAGCTGTGAACATTTGTAGCCCCAGGGTCCATTTCTATCATTTGGGATATTTGTCAGGCCTTGGAGCTACGACAACAACATATTTTAGATAGTGTTGACCCGCTGTTTGCAAACACACAGCAGCAGTTTTGAAGGAAGCAAAAGTCCGGGCGTCAAGTTGCTAGCGGCGGAAAATCTGATAAAGGGATTTCTATATCCTTTAATGTACAGTACTGCAAAATTGATAATAAGGTGGCACATAATTTCCCATTTGCCCCTGTCATCAGGATTTGCTGGGGATTTTGAAAAACTGACAATTATTATTAGTATTATTTACCATACATGAAACAGTCAAATTTGATGGCTGGAGCTTAACATTGTGATTCCAACAAGATGCATGTCGGATGGCCAGACAGTATGGCCAATATATGTGCAAGAGGTAAAGTAAGAAGAATCTGGGCTCTGGGGTCGATTCCTCAAAGCAGTGTAATACTTAAGTCAAAATCTTTAAATCCACCTAAATTACCGTATATCACTTAAAATTTCGTATGGATTTTTCTCAACTATTTCCCATAATTCCTCAGTGGTAGTGTTGATTTAAGTTAATTGAAAGACAAAGAATCAATTAGTGCAATCACTGTATGTTAACAGGATTATCGAAAGGCTCACGGGGGTCCGGAGATCACAGGTAGACATGTGTATTTGCCGACGGAGCTGTCAGCATGGACAGAGACGGTGACCCGGTCGGTTTAGAATGCATTGTTATAAAGCACTAGATCTGAAAGAAAGCATGGTACACAGGGAAATTTGCGTGTTAAGAAAAATAAATAAAAAAAGTTACCCACGATTGAAAAAACTTGAAAGTAAATACCTGTTTACAATCATTCAAAAGCTTAAAATATGGCGTCATCTATCGATAATGTGGTTCCAAATAACGGCCCGTTTCTGAGATTCAATTTTCAGTCAGTAGGCCTATATTATAGTGTGGGCCGAAATAAAATGTTATATCTATTCATTTCATCAAAAGTTTTTTTTGTCTGTCATTTATTTGAATCTTCCCCTTGCGGCGCGGCTTTAAAGTTATGTTGAATTTACTGGCTGCATCGTACAAGTGCCATAGCTACGAAGCCACGTGGAGCTCCTTGAATTTTTGATGGGGCAAAGTCCAGCCGCCATGCACTCCATCAGGCACGGATGTTTTCCAAGACCTTCTGGCAATTTTAAAATTGTTTTTAATATACATTTGGCGACAAGGTTATAAAGTTTAATCGCCAGCTATCTAGATATCGTTTTTGGCGACAAAAATGTTGTTGTTGTAAAATCAAGCCACAGTATAATGTTCATAAAGCCGGCCAATTTGCAGTAGCGTATATAGGCTTGCATGTAGGCTATATGTTTGTAAATGTTAGATAGGCCTATATAAATAAAAAATATTGCATTCTTCTTGCCGTGATTTTTTTTTTCTTTTTATTAATTTTAGCGAATTTGTCAAAGCGCTCGAAATAAACGGTCGCCAACTCGCCAAATGCGACTAAATATTGTTTCCTGGCGAGTAAAAAAAACAAATAGGCCTATATCGCCAAACTGGGGAATAAAAAATAAGTCCAATTCGCAAATTGGCGAACAAGATTCTTGTCTTGGTGGGTATTTTTCGACACTCGGACACACGTTGATCTGTGCAATGATAAAGTCGCCAAGGCGTTCATTTTAATGCAAGCAGGTGCATGTGATCTAGTTTACGTTCAACGCTTTGGAGATCGACGGTAAAGTCTGTGAAGGAAAACTGCTATTGGCCCGACAGGAACGCTCTCTCAGGCAGGCAATTATGTACAGATCGCCAACACGGTCACAGCACGCTGCATTCAGTTTTCATCGTACGGTAAAGCATTTATCTTGAAATAAACGCTTTAAGAAAACATGATCCATTGTTTGGTATTTTATCCTTCAGTGTTTTTAGTTTTAGATCCAGTGGTTGTGTTATAAAAAAAAATCAAGCTTTGATTTAGTAAGCCTTCTCGATTTTCAATAAAGACCACCACTCGCCCACTTCCGAGACGATCGTGTGACGGCCAGTGTAGGTATAATTTACCAGTTCAAATGTGATTGATGAATTTTCGTCTGGCCCAATGTAAGCCTTTTTACATGTAACACTAGATGTGTTATCC
>JAVFBY010185440.1:0-11157 GCA_034781015.1 Tonicella lineata | reverse complement strand
GTCACTGGCAACATAAAAGACAAGACAGTAAAAGGGGAAAAAAAGAGGAGCAAAAAGCGACACCACAAAAAAATCTACTTGATGCCCCTTAACTCCGAGAGCACCAGGGCATCAGGAAGCTTAAGCCCAACCACCCACTGGAGAAAAAGGAACACTTTTCCATTCATGAATCACAATTTATTTATTTATTTATTTTACCACTATTAAAGTATGCCATATTTTTTTCAAAATGTCAACTGTACATGTACTTAGTTGCCAGTTCACTACCAGTTGAGTCACATGTAACTTTCTGCCCTTAATTCTAATCAATTTGTTTTATATTGTGTTTAAGTATAAATAAATAAACATTTAATTTGATTTGATAATCCCTTCCTTGCTCTGTAACTATTCAAAAGCAGGAAGGTACGTATTAAAGCAGGCCAATTGACAACCTCCTTGGATCTGTTGCTGACGACATATGACTTTCAAGCCTTAATTTCAAGAAATTGTTTCTAAGATTGGAGATAAACATTTTTATGTGTTGATAACATTTTCCGTTGCTCAAAGAATAATGAAGTATTTATATAGTATCAAATTAACACAAGGGTTATAAAATTATGACTTTTAGACATTCATTTCTTTAAACATTTTTTTTTTAATGCCCTGTGACTCCATTCTCCATGACTAATGAAGCATTTATACTTAACAATGTATCCTGGGGCCGATTCCACAAAGCACTTTTATAAGTCAAAATCTTTAAATCTACCTAAATTACATACTTTTGAATTTTGAGATTTAATATTTGGGATTTATTATATATAGTATATAGTTACATTATACATTATATTTGTATGACATTTTGAGCACAAATTTCAATAAAACTGAATTTAGTATTTTGACTTTAGTCAGTAACTGCTTTGTGAAATGGGCCCCAGGGGCCAATTCTACAAAGAAATTTCAGACTTAAGTCAAAATTAGAAATTGACTTAAACGGCTTATTTGTAAATCTAGTCAATTCAGATTTGGTATATATTATATTCATGCCATTAAGTAACCAGAAAAGACAAAATCACTTAGAATAATCGAAATAAAAGTGCTATATCAGCAACTCAACATTTTGATTTAAGTAAAAAATTGCTTTGAGGAATCGGTCCCAGAACTATAAAAGCTGTAAATAATTGAGTTGTCTGACCTTGTTTCTCTTCTTCGTGTTGTTTTTCTATGGCGTAAATTGCTTCATTAATAGGATCATTTCCCAGCTCCTTCATCATTAACTCTGCCTGAGCGAAGTCGTAGTCGATGGTCTGATCAAGGTCCGGTTCCACTGTCTGTGGACCTGACGACCAAACAAAATGGAGAGAATAAGACAAATTATGTCAAACAAGATTTATCAACAACACCTCATCTGTTATGTCTAATAAGCAGGCGGTACAAGCGACATGTAGCAGTCTACACTGGGAAAAAATGTTATGGTTGCAACTATTTTTTTAAACTTTTTTGTGGCAACATAATGCATTTGACTTTTTCTGATGGTAGCCGCCTCTATGTACTTTTCAGTGGTACTGTACATGTAGCTTCCTACTCTATAAGATACGAAAACCCCTTCATACACTACCCTGAATGTAATTCTTTCTCTGCTAACATAATTTCGAAGGTTATTCATGAAGCATACTTGTGAGAGGAAAATTAGTTTAAAGGAATGTCTTTGTTTGATTGTTGTTTAACATCCTACTCAAAAACATTTCACTTATATGATGAAAGATTCTCCACTTCTTATTCTGCACTTACTAAATATGGTGGAAAATCAAGAGGAAACCTTGTAAAAATCACCCCCGCGATTGAGGAAGTAAACTTGTGTGAATTTGCATACCTAAGCAGGTCCACTGGGTGACTTAAACCTCAGGGCACAGTTGCTCAAAAACAAGATTATCGCTATTAGCAGGTTAAATCACTAACCTAGGATTAGAGATAGGCCCTTAACATGGCGTAGGGTCATTTAACCTAGGATTAAATTTTATAGCGCTTTGAGCAACTGACCCATGAAGTACATCGAAGGAGAATCAGTAGTCAGACTTATAGTCAGCTAAGCAATGTGGGTGGATGAAACCGCCCTTGACATTCCTGGCAGCATCACAGACAGTATACGAACAAGACATGACATCTCAACAAAATGGCTTCTTCAAGTGCCTTAGATCGGAGAGCACTTGGAAATTCCAACCTTCAACGTCAAAAGGTTCAGTGTGGCAAACTGTTGATAAAATCCTTCTTCTAAAAAAGGTATGTAGTCCACTTAGTTCACAGTAAGTTTCTCTGTGACTACAAGCATTCTTCTCATCTATTTTCAGTGTTATTATTTCTCCACAAAGTCAATCAACATAAACATATGGTAGAAGTTTGATAATTTTACAGAAATTATTGTGCCCTTTTAAAATAGCGGACTGTAACAGGAAAAATTGAAATCCCATTCAATGAGTTCTCTGAAATGTTTAATATCATTATTTAATCAAAACAAAATGCGGAGCCAAAAATTTTCCTATCACATCTGAAATTCTCAGCTTTAAATTTGCTTTAAAAAAAATCTATGCCAGCTAATCAAAACCAATAAAAAAATATCCAATAAATATCTACTTAAACTGACACCCAGATATCAGGCGTTTGTAGCATTATAAACTAGAGAATCCAAGTTATTTTGGTCTTTTGTTGAGTCTTTGATTCTATTGACGATCCGTCTGGTTGTTCTCCTAAAATTAAATACCATTGTCAGGGCAAGAAAAATTGCAAACCTTCCCGGGAATCTCATATCAAACGTCAAAAATTTCCCGGCACTGCCTAGTGTCTATACTAAAAAAAGAAGATTTATAATTTTACCATAGATGTCATGTCTCCACTTTGTGTTTTCAGTTTTAACCGTATGATCTTCTGATAGTTTACGTTCTAATTACTCATCGCCAAGGTGGAACTGCTGTTTATTTTTATATTTACTTTTCACATTTGTGACAGACTCACCCAATATTGAGGTATGGAATGTTGTATTTCAAAGATAAGTCCATTTTTAAATTAAAAAAAAAAACATTTTTTTTTTGCCAAGTGAATTTCCTGCGAGAGGCAGCGATCTTCCTGGGAAAGAGATGACCAAATAACACATTTTTTCCTGCCCTGGCCATTGTGTGGAGAGTGCTTGTCTAGATTATGTGTCGGATTCACAATTTTTTATAATGTATGTTCCTGACATTTTTGGGAATTTAAATTGAATTAGTCCTGCAAATTTTTTTTTTCTATGTTGACTTTTAAATCAGTTGGTAGTAAAATTGAGGAGATTTATCCACTTTTTAAACAGTAGTACGACAACAACAAAGATGGCTTGTCAATACATTAGTGCTGGTAGTCTTCTCAATGTTGAGGAAGGTATGAGTCTATTTTAGTATCGGGTTAGTTACTCACTTGTAGCTTTAGGACAGTTGATTCTGAAGAAATGATTCGTTCCCCAGACAATCCGGTCTCCATGTTTAACTCTGGTCCTGTCACCGATAACTGAACCATTTACACACGACCTGAAAATC
The DNA here is from genome assembly GCA_034781015.1 of Tonicella lineata. NCBI lineage: Eukaryota > Metazoa > Mollusca > Polyplacophora > Chitonida > Mopaliidae > Tonicella > Tonicella lineata. The sequence continues at coordinate 7,618 of JAVFBY010185440.1, read as the reverse complement.
AAAAGAAAACTTTATTAATCGTCATATTAACATAAAACGTAGCGGCCAAATACTTGAAGGCATAATTAGTTTTCTCTGATTGCTTGTATATTACGAAACTTACATATCGAGTAGAGTGCTTAGAGCACAATCATGATATGTCGAAAAATTACAATTTTGATATTGTTGGAAAATTGAAAGTGATTATGTCCAATCCTCTTGACGAACAAAACTTACCAAAGACCGTTCTAACAGATATAGAATTCTGAACTTGTCATTTGTGTGATGGAAATTGCAAACATAAATGTGTGATTTTTCTCAGAACTTTAGTCATGGTTGATTGGTTTTTACGAAACATAAAGCTAGACTGTGGCATGAACATTTTAACGATTTCTTTAAGCGGCATTTAGAAGTTGAGTTGATATAAGACATAACTTTATGGATTCCAACTTCTTCATTGTGACGTACATGTAAAGCGACATTTCGGTCTCTGTCCAGAGAATTTGCTTGAGAACGGTCTCAGGACAGGGACCAAAACGATGATTTCTATATTGTGGGAGTCATGAGGAACCTGGCTTGAAAATTTAGGCCAAACATTTTCCCGTGTTACTGTGTATGCATGCCTTACCTTGCTCCCTCATTGGGTGTTATAAACACATCATTGTTCTCCAGATCAACCACACAATGCTCTGGCATAATTCCTAACCCATTCAGCTGGATATCCTGCTCCACTGGGGCATTGGGCCGGCCGACCAGTGTGTGCTCCTTAACAGAAAAAAACACAGCAACGGTTATTTTGTGTTGTTAAAGTTAATATTGTCAATGGTCAAGGAATAGACAGAGGGGTGTCCACCCGTCCTTTGGATACCCTTCCTGGAAATGGGGAAATTTTGAAAATTGGACACTCAGTTACTTAAAAAGTGAAGGAAAATGACCATTTGGACACATGCATACTTTTGATTTCTGGCTTAGTCCCTGTAATAATGGTTACTCTAAATACACTACTACGTGCACCTGCATCAGACCAAAAGGTTATTGAAAAAATAAATTAATTTAGTATGGAATACATGCATGCAAAATCAACATATATAAATCATATTCAGGGATATATAATACACAATATATTAGTTACTGACACTCTCGAAAAATCATGGTTAGAAAAATCTGAACCCAGACGAGAATCGAACTTGTGACCTACATGTAGGGTAACCATTCACTGGCTCTACCAGCTCAGCTACTGTGTTCAGTTGGTAACATCTCCATTGTTCGAAATCAATATACTGATAATTTTCTGTTCGAATCTCTCCCTGGATAAGATTTTTCTGACCAGGATTTTTCTAGAGTGTTTAACTAATATATATTTAAGATCGACATAACGTCCACATTTTAAAGATCATTTCCTGAAATAAATCAATGTAGTTATATAGAATGTACATCAGCAACTTGGTCCAGGGGTGCTTGTCCCTAAAAACTCACAAAAGACAATATTGCTAATTTAGAAGAAGTGCTATAATGCAAAATCAGCAGCACTTATTAAAAAGAAAGAAAGAAAAATGATTAATAGGGAACTGGGCTTACAAGATATGTGTGTACACCTGCAACCTAAAAAGGAAATATTAATCAGGAAGAAGTTTTCTTTTGGGCATTTGAATAGTACATAATAATGCTTCTACATGCACATGTACTATATATACATAGCTTCTGTACACTTTTTGTTTTCTTTCTTAAAAATGATTTAAATTTAAAATCAAATGCTGATTACCATGACGACTTTATCTTCGTTACAGCTATTTGTGCAATTTTGATTTTAAAAGTAAAAAAATATTTATTCACATTTTTAAATGAGTAAAGGATTTGTAAAGGAGCCATTTGTGGCTTGTAATTAATACTGATGAATATTAGATTTAAATATTAAAGGCATTTCTATTACCAAATTTGGATTGATTCATGGGTGTTTGCCATGCTCAAAGGTAAACTAACACAACGTGGGTGGAGGAAGTCAGCAACATCAAAGGCATGACAGTACAAGGACAGGCCAAAAAAACTGGATAATAAAACAAAACGGCTTCCTTAAGTCATTTTATAGCTCTGAAAGCACCAGGGCATCAGCCCAGAATTTGGAAAATTCTTGAATAATGTCAAGGTTTTAGATAAATCCATCAATCTCTAGGTAATGAATCTATAGTGGTGAGAGATTAGATAATCAAAAAGTGATAATCCTAGTAAAACCTTTCTAGATGAGGGATTATGTCAAGTTTACCAAAGATTAATATACCGAGGAAGCTGCTGAATAAACACGCTGACCAAATTACTTCTAGACCCTATAGGCTTAGGTGGAATTGGACATAACTGGGCAAACAATTGACATCCATTGATAATGTGGAATTAGAAGAGAACTGTGTATGCAATTTACAAGAGCTTTTCTAGACTTTCTTAAAAGCTTGAACAAAAATTAAATAGTCTCAAAAAACATCCTCAGACCTATCTCCAAATGGTATGGTGTGTACAACCATCTGGGGCAAAACAGTATGTTTTGAATAGTAAACATATTCACGAAGCTGTGAAGGAACAGTAATTTTTAACAGAACATTTATATAACGTTTCACAGTTTTGTTGTGTGGCGTTGTGTGGCTGTTTTACTGTTGCATACATGCAGATAGGGAACTTTCTGATTCTCAAAGCTGTCTAAGCTAAGTTTCAGGAAGTATAATTTTTTTGTGGAGTCTTTTTTTCCCTGTCATGTCTTGTATTTCATGTTGCCAATGACGTCAAAGGTGAATTTTACTATTGGCATCATTTAGCAACAAGAATGGAATAGAATACATCATTGAAAGTTGGTCACAACCATAAGCAAATTTGACCAATTTCAGATGTCTGCCTATATGCATAAACGTTTTATCAATATATCTGCTTAGAACCAATTTTTGGGAAATTTGTCTTTTTAATGTTGCCTAAGAACAATCACCAGAAGATACAGTTGTACTTAACTTAAAGACGTTGTAAGTTGTAATATTATAAATAAACATGGTACATGTACATGTATTGTCATATTTAACATGTGGGGTGAATGCCACTTAATATTAATATACAGGAAATATTGGAGAGGAAATAATACTAGCCTATGTTGTAAAAAAGAATGGAGTGAAAGTAAACATTAATCACTGTGTTATGTCTTCCATAAAGAGGGACATTACTTTGATTTTGTCCATTGGGAATGATCAGATTATTTTCTTTTTAGATAGAAGAGTTTGGACAAAAAACAATCAAGAAAAAGATCCAGAGCATTTTTTAGAGAAACGGTTTATGTCTATCATCAACAGTTTACAGTCCATACAAGAACTTGTTTTGGAATTTAATTCCGGTGTATATTTTAGTATCTTCTCATCACAATGCCAGCAACACAAAATTATCTTGATCGAGTCACCCAAAAAATCTGACATCTTGTTTGGTGGAATTTGCAACTGCTCTATAATGATCTAGAATAAGTTTTTGTGATGTTTGCCAAAAATTACACATATCAATCACCTGACCCAAAATAATCAATATACTTTGGTTTGTTTGATTGGTGCTTTACATCACACTTAAATGCCCACTTACCGCTAAATGGGCTAAAACTATTTAAAAAATATCCCAGATAGAAAAAGTTATGAACTTTCCATTTTTGCTATAACCTGAAAGTTTGATTTCTTAATTTTCTTTAAATGCAAAGTAAAAGGTTGTATTTATTATGGTACCATAATTGAAATAAAGACGCGCTACAACATGCGCGCCCCAACTACCATAACTAGGCACTACTAGTGTAAGCTAATGCTGTCAGATACAAATGCCTTTGGCTGCCTTTAGTGCTTTGTTGACTTATTACAACAGGAAACGTTGCATTTTATATTTTAGGTAACGAAATGTCATTTTAGTGATAAATAGTGGTGCTTATATTGTTTAAGCTTCCATCTCGTTCAGCCGTTAGTGGGACTTTAAGGTTATTTCAGACATATGATAGCGTGCCAGTTCAATGGGTGATGGGGGTGACAGCCATGGAGTATCTAGTGACAAACAAAGATGATGGTGACTAAATACTGGCAAATTTTGTCATGGTTTTCATACTTGGACTGCAAGGATTCATAAAAGTCAAATTCTTTAAAAAAAAATGTATTTTTCGAAATTCCACATTGGAAAAAAAAAAAAGAAAAATGGTGGTTAATCGGCCCGTTGAATTGATTTTTTTTTTAGGAATGACAATTTAATAGCCTTAAATATTTTAACACCTGAAATTGAAATTGAATTTTATTGAAAATATTAAATAAGTCTATGTTGGGAAAGGTAAATATTGAGTATTTTATTAAAGGTCAACCTCAGCTGGGGTTCAATTAACAAGAAAAATTTGAAATGAAAATATAGGCTTCCTGATAACGATTTTAAAAAATGGATAAAAAAAAATTTGCTTGAAAGTCAGGCGATATGAACTTATTTTTTAACTGATGATGTCATGGTGGGCATTGCATGGTATAGTTGGATTGGATTGGCAAGCAGTGGTGATGGTCATTTGAAATTCTCACCATGATGTCATGGGGAGAAATTTCCTCGAGGCTGTGTAACTTTCAAACGTTTATATATTAAGGGAAATTTTTAAATTATTTTTTAGGCTATACATTTTTTTAAACAGCATGGAAAGGTATTTTTACATGTAAAAAACAAAGTTATAGCCTTGGGTTGACCTTTAAATCAACGGGCTTGTAAGTGCGACTTCTCTGAATCACTGGTGGGGTAGGTCAAGTTTACACTTCAAACAACAAGTATTGAAGGGGAAACAACTACTGTTGAGAAGATTGCAGTGAAATTAGCCATCCAGGAATATGAGAGCCATGCTTTCAGCTCTATTTAACCATGTTACGTCTGCCGTAAAGAGACACACTAATTTGATTATGTCAGTCCAGAAAGATCAGATTTTTTTTCCTGTTTAGGAAAAAGAGTTAAGGCAAAAGGCAATCAAGGAAAAGATCTGGAGCAGATAGCAGAAAGATTTTTTTTTCACCTGAGAGGAAATATAAAACTTATTATCAAGCTGATGGTCACAGAGTTGTTTTAAAAACACATTATCAAACAGTAGCTGAAATAAAGCATGGGACTTTTGACCTGAATATAAGCCATTCCTGGAGAGTGCTTGTTTTGTGAAGAAGAAAATAATGCTCTTAAAACTCAGACATGAAATGTTATGTTCCCGTAGAAAAAAATGCCAATATACATGCAATTCCAAGAATAACTCACAAGTAGGGCTTTAAAGGAATGAAAGTGTTAAATTCAATAAATTGTAAAACAGAATAAGTAGCCTGTACCCTGAATTGAAAAAGTTGATGGACGGGACATGGATTTGATTTGTTTGTGTGATTAGAGTTTAACGTAAAACTCAAAGGCATTTGCTTTTATAAGACGGATTCTCCACTTCTTAGTCTGCACTGTTTACCATCGTAGTGGATAAAACCCTGGAGAAAACCTCAAGAAAAAGAAACTAAAACATGATTCCTGCGACTCCCTCATATACACATATTGCATATACCTAAGCACGCTAACTGAGCGGCTTGAACCAGTGTGGAAAAGAAGTAGGACGCAGCTGAGGTTAGTAAACTGGGCCGCATGAATCAGTGTAGAAAACCCACCACCGCTTTTTGAGCTGAAGTCACCTATAGTGACTCCCTTCATATACCTAAACAGGTCTACTGGTTGGCTTGAACCCGTGCGGTACATCGAAGGAGGATCAGCAGTCAGATGAGCTAACAACTAAGCCACGACACAGGCCTCTATGTACCATTAGAAAAAAAATGCCAATATACAGGCAGAATCCAAGAGTAACTAAGGGTTTATAGGAATGATAGTGTTAATAAAGTGTAACAGCCTGCAGGTCAAATAAGTAGCCTGAATTGAGAAAGTTGATGAACGAGACACGGATTTGAAAGACAAAGGCAATCAATAGCCATATTAAGAAGCTGGTGGACTATACATCCCAGACAAGATCAATCAAGCCGGAAGAAATCTTGGTCGTGCAAGAAAGGCTGATTAATACTGAGGTTCGTTTTCCTGCGACAAGCTTTTCATTGAATTTCCTTTACGTGACTTGTACGTGGTAATAATGAACCGATTTTGTCTTTATACAATTTTGGTAACACCTTCCAGTGTAATGATGTCTGTAAAGCCCAATGTATGATTGGCAGCCAATAAAATGTCATATTATTTTTGGAAGCACCTTATCTGACAATGCTATTACATAATAAATCCTTTCTTATCAGGAACATTAGAACAACAGAAGATGATAAAGGATTTACTGGGTTTCAATAACATGTTGATGCTGGCCTAGCTTCCACCAACATGACCAAGGCTTTTGGTAATAGAAACGTTATTTACTGGATGAAGACATCTTTCAGAGACATTTGCATCGATTTTGCCTGGTTTTTAATACCGTGCTCAGGGGTATTTCGATCACCTTCATGTAGGCCGCACAATAATGGGCAGAATAAACCATCATTGATTTCACCGGCACCACCAAAGACAAGACAGGGCAATGACAAAAAAAAAAAAAAACAGGCACCACAAACGGGCTTTTTGATGCCTTATAGCGCTGAGAGCACCATGGCATCAGGAAGCCCCCACCAATCCTTTAGAAGTTAAGTTAGTAGAAACAATATATAGATGACAACTTCTGGTTTATTTTATTAACATTGTGTTGTTAAAAACTAGAAGGAATAAATTCTTATATTGGATGGAAACGTATTTGACAATACCACAATAAAATTTGGACCATGCACTTTCTCAGACTTCAACGATCTCAGACATAACCGATACTTAAACACTATTTATTTCAAACAGCCTATAACAGGACTATAATGAATTCAATTTGCTCAACTTCAATTTTGGCATCACCTTCATCAAGGATCTGAGTACTAAAGTGCAATAAATTAGAAACAGTCATTAGGGTTTGGCTGATTGATTGGGGTTTAACGCCGTATTCAGGGGTATTGCACCTATATGAAAGCGTGCCAGCTCCATGGGTGGAGGAAACCGCCGTTTGCATCACTGGCAACATGAAAGACGAGAAAGGGAAAGTGGATCAAAAAACGCCACAAAAAATCTACTTCTTGGTGCTCCTAAACTTCGAGAGCACCAGGGCATCAGGGAGCTCCCGCCCAACCACCCGCCAGTCATTAGGGTGTTCACAGGAAGGTACATGCATAAGAAAGACATAATGTGAGCGGATCCACTGGGTAGCAATGGTAATGGTTTTGGGATAATTTCCATGATTAACATTGTTGTCAATAAATCTGCAACACAATGAACAGATGTCTCTATAATATGACAACTGAATGGAAACATAATCTAGATTTAATGGTACCAATTATTATCAATATTAATAACAACCTAATCACCCGCATAAATGCTGACCATTTAGATGACCCATTAAGACATGTACAACCCCTGTTAATGGCCACTTCCTTAACACAAAAATGTTTAACCTATTACAAATGACAGTGGTTGTTACATGTACAGCTGGAGGTTTAATAAGAGAATGTTGATTCATTGATTGATTGATTGGGGTTTAACGCCGTACTCAGGGGTATTTCACCTATACGACCGCGTGCCAGCCCCATGGGTG
>JAVFBY010185329.1:0-11160 GCA_034781015.1 Tonicella lineata | reverse complement strand
ATTGTACTGTGTGTGTGTAAGGCGGGTTTAATATGTAAATTAAAGCCTAATTGACATTTGGTACACACTCTGTGAATCAGTGATTAAAAAAGGAAGGGCTGTCTCACCCAAATATGGGCAAATAAATTGAGGCCTCCGACTAGTTTTTACGAATACAGTGCAAAATGTAGACCTAACGTTGTCAGCTTGGTGGTAGGCGCTGGACTTGTATATCTCAATGACACCCTCCCTCAAGTGCCTCACGGCAAATTGACAGACAGACCAAAGCATGTGGTACCTTATTTAAATACTTTGGGGACTTCATTGGTGTGCCTTATCGTGATTCAGTACACTTGTCGACGTCTATACACTGACAGGGTTTTCATTATCTTTTTATGTAAGAGGCTTTTTCCTGAAAGTAGGGGGCTGACAACCATAGGCCGGGGTCCGTGGGCCGCCTTGGCCACGTAAGCTCTGAGGATGCTAGAAGCCTGGAGATGCATTCTGAGCGATTTTACACATTAAAAATCAGGATAAAACTCTGACTTTTTAACATGTTTTTTAATAAGTTGTTGATTAAATAAATTGAAAATAATGAAATTTAAAAAAAAAAACTAAGATACTCTTACATACGACAGACATGGCTGACAATTTGCTGCACGTTTGTATATTGCCAGTCACCCCAGGGCAACGTAATATAGGTCAAATACCCCTGAACACAGAGTTAAACACTAAACTATCTATCCCTTTATCCCTTTAAAGATTTTAATTATTTTTTTTACCAAAAATTACAAGTTATAGTCTACCTTATCATGCTAAAAGTGTTAAAATCAAAATGCTAAAATAAATTGAGATAAATCAATTCAATTAGCTAATAAGTCATTAGCGTAAATTTATTCCATGAACTTTTGTTTTAATTTCAAATAATTAGTGAAATATACATAGCAGCATAGCTGTGTTTGTAAAGTTAACTGCTTCCAATGTCCTCTTGGACATTCTGTCACAAGAGGCTGCGTGTTTCTCGCCCTTGTTACATATGGTGTTATAGGGCTTACTCTATTCTTGTTAAATTACTTTAATATGTAGCCTAGGCCTACAATTAAATAGGATGACAATTTAGGAGCTTGAACTATTGATATTGGGTTTTGCCAGTCTGCCAGAATAAATATAAATTCACAATTTTCAGCTCGATGTTCAATATTGGCGATCTTTGGAACAAAAAACAATTAAAACATTTCTAGGAAGAAAGTTTTGCCTCACTATTGCTAGATTTTGCTCAAATACTTCCAGATTGAACATTTCAGATGAGTTCATTTTCTAATTGGACATTCAAGGTAGCAACAATTTAACACAATGATCACTATATTCAACCAATGTTGTTGTTGTTGCATAAATTACCAAAACTAGACTGAGAACCAAAACTAGACTGAGAACCAAACTCCACTTGCAAACAAACAATTTTTTTTTTTAAAAAGTAGGCGGCGTTTTCAGTCGTAGTAGGCCGCGGAAAACTGCCGCCTTCCGGCTACTAATGAAAACCTTTGACTACTGTGATACTATTTCAATCCAAGGGATGCTGTAAGGATTTTGTTAAAATTAAGCAGAGAATATGTATTTGAAGCTTCAAAATATGCATTAATCATGTTAATGTAGTAGACTATTGCTTATAAGGTCAGCTTTTGAAACTATCAAAGGAACAACTGATGTGATTGTTGACTATGGCAGAAGCAACTATTGCGATAAATCAATAGTTTGATGTATTGTTTGGTAAAATGTCCAGTAATTTTTTGTTTTTTTTCAACTGGTTACACAGTTTAGCCACCATCTTGTGTTTTGTGAAATTCTAGTCTAATGATTTCTGGAGTGTGTCTGCAATAAATTATTTTCAAATTTCCCTCCTGTGCACTGGTTTCTTTCTCTTAATAAAGCAAATGTATTAATTGTCGTTAAATGCCATGCTAAGGGGTATTTTCACCAATAGGATGGTGTACACAATGTATCAGCCAAATGGGTGAAGAAAACCAGGGCAAGAAAAAATGCAAACCTTCCCTGGAATCTCATATCAAACGTCAAAAATTTCCCGGCACTGCCTAGTGTCTATACTCAAACAAGAGGCCCTATAGGCCTTTAGGCACTCACATGAGTTTGGACAGATTCTGGTGTTATTATAATATAACACTGCTTTGAAGAAGAGACAAAAAATGAAAAGATCAAATGGGAAAATACTCCCTGATTTGAGTAAATCTTAGTGCCCCTGTTGCTAGGGGTCATGCTTGACAAGTTTACCCCCATAAGGGACCATATATTGCATGTCTTGAGGTGTCTAAATATACAAACAGCTATTAAACTCTAGCATTTTACTTTAGAGGCAGAAGATTTTTTAAGATTGACCATAATTTGACCTTTCTTGACCCCATGTGACCCCAATAAGGGGCCCGAAGAGTCCATATGAACAAATCTGAATCCCCTTCCCCTACTGATCATTTGTATTAAGTTTGATCAAAATTTGCCCAAGTAGTTCTTGAGAAGAAGTCGAAGATGTGAATAGTTTACACCGCCACCGGCGAAGGAACACTACTTAACTTTGATCCCAAAACGCGTAAAAGTTTCTTTCAATCAATTAATTAGCTTTGAACAAACTATATACTACATGGCTTGAGGTGTCTAAATATACAAACAGCTAAGCTGTAGCATTTATACTTTCGGAGAAAAAGATTTTTTAAAGATTTACCATAATTTGCCCTTTTTTGACCCCATGTGACACCAATAAGAGGCCTGAAGAGTCCATATGAACAAATCTGAATCCCCTTCCCCTACTGATCATTTGTACGAAGTTTGATCAAATTTGGCCAAGTACACTAGTTCTTGAGAAGAAGTAAAAAATGTGAAACGTTTACGCCGCCGCCGACGTCGATGAAAGGCGACGATGGACGGATTTAGATGGGATAAGCTCACTTGAGCCTTCAACTCATGTGAACTAAAAAAACAATTTTGCTTCCTGATGTCCCTAACATATAGCTCAAATACAACTGAGACATCAGGAAGCTCCTTCCAGTCCCACCCAGCCGAGTGTATGCGAAAGTAAATAAACACAAAACAACAGAAATGTGAAATGCTAATATAAATGCTCATTGCTCTGCACGTTAAAAACTTACTCAGATTCCTGTTTGAGTCGTCAATTAATTCACTGTTCAAAACATACATGTGTAAACCGACGTATCACGAGGGTTGAATTTGATCTGTTATTACTAAGTACTTATTAACATACATTTTGATCAGTTATTATCTCAATTTGAATTATTTGATAGATAATCTGATTATCACTGACACTGATCAGTGAGTGATCACCACCTCATCCTGTTATTTATACATGTATACCAGAAGGTTTTATTGCTTGTTGTTTAACACAGAGCTCAAGGGTAATTGGGTTTTCACCTTCATAGATCTGTATAACAGTGCCACGTGCCAGTCAAAGAGATGGAGGAACAACTCTTGATGTCATCAGCAACAGTAAACACAGGACAAGGCAAAAACAATCCCATAAACAAATTGGCTTCCTGATGCCTGTGAATAGCAAGAGGCATCAGGAAACTCTTGCCAACAACCCACAATAAATTAATGCATGAACCAGGTTAAGCAAAATTTGGCAGTACATACCACACGCTGAGGAGGTGCATTGTTCATTGTACATGTATATCTCATCTGCTGAAATGGATTACCTCAAGTTCCCCATTTGAAATTAGGGGAAATACTAGTCTACATGTAGATGTAAGAGTAAGACTCTTAAAACAACCCCATACCAATCAAAACCATCTCGTCCAGATGGCCCCTGGGGTAAAGTTAATTTTTCTGTCCAAAGTGCTGGAAGTTAATATACGTAACGGTATATGTTTTTACCAATTTGCTTTATTGATATTGCTCGAATCCAGTTGAGAATATTATACAAAAAAGTGTCATGATTAATTAAATGATTATTCATACCAATAATAAGTGATTTACATAATTTTAGGAGAATTTATGTGGATTTTTTCATTAACTTTATCTTGCTAAAATGAGATCTGAAACAGTCTCATAATTTTATTTGAATAACACTTCAGGTTATTCGCTTATATGTGTAGGCAGTCCATGGGTGGAGGTCTGGAGGTCATCAACCTTGATGTCACAGGCAGCAAACAAAGACAGCACAAGCACAGAGGGTGTGAAACAGGACACCTAAACAAATCGGCATCCTGATGCCTGCTACATGTACATGTAGCCTACATGTAGAGAGCATCAGGGCACCTAAGGCACTCACACCCGCTCACAAAATTTTAACCATGCAATTGCCAGTCCAATTTGAGGAGCTACATGTACATGTAGGTGCACAATAAGCTTTTCACAGCGCACTTTCTTGCGTTACTTGCCGAGTTCAGACTGCCAGCCAAAAATCCTCATTCTGACAGCCCGTGACAACCAAATTTCAGAGTGGGGCAAGTCAATTTTTCAAAAAGTTAACAACATGGAAGAGATAGGGCAGAAGGGCCGCAGGGCAACCAAACAAATGGAAAAGTGGACTTAAGGGCAACATGAAAAATTCCTAATTTTCAACCCGTGTTTTGCCAAAGAGAAATAATATTAATAATAAAGCCAATTGTGTACCTTAATGAATTTAAGATTAAATTTAAATTTGGAACACAGAAAAGAAGCTTACCAGTGATCAATGAGCAGTTTTTCACCGCACATAGCACATTTACACTCTTGGTACTCCTTGGCTACCTTTTCCACCAGTTGTCGTTGATGATAGAATATCTGTTTTGTGTTTATCTGGCAGCCAATGTTCGGGCCAGAAACAAGCATGCGTAGCTGAAGTTCACCATTGGGCAGACATATCAATCCATTGCATGAGGCAGGGGTTAGTTGTAGTTGATCCAAATGAAATTTAACTATCTCTTGTTCAACGTTGACAGTAATTTCTGACGCACTGAATTCCACAGTTACACTGACATTCTGCAACTTCCTTGTTTTGATTCTGAAAGAATATGTAAATGTATAATGTAACAAATTAAGTTATTATTCTGCAAAGTCCTGTACGATTCAGAGGTAACAACCGTAACATACAAGTTACAGTAGGCCTACACCAACAAATTAACTTAATGATGGCGACTTTTACCATGTGTTCAAATGAGGCCTTGTTTTTAAAATGGAATTAATGCAACATCCAGGCAATATTCAAGTTCTAAGCAAAGAGGAGAGGGAAATAGAAGCATGGGGTTTGAATTTACCTAAAAAGATTAATGAAAAGAAAACATTTTTTAGTAAATTACACCATTTAAATCAACGAGTTCTAAGCAAAGAGGAGTGAGAAAGAGAAGCATGAGTACCGGTACATCAGTACACGTACCTAAAAAGGTTGATAAATGTTTAACAGGTAGAGGAAAATAACTAGATCAAGGGATATAACTAAATCTAGTTATTATAACTACAACAAGGTATCGGCCATGTTTTTTAATACCTAGAAGCAGGCATTTGAACTTATCAAAATCAGAAATTCCCAGCTCACGGTCCCCCCAGGTTATACGTTAGAGTGTATGTTGACAGTCAACCCACGGCTAGCTGAGTAGCCATAGCCAGGCAAGTTTTTTTTTGTTTTAACACAAGCTTGGTTTTGTGCGAGTATTAAATTTAGACGTATATATATTTTTGCTGGTTTACGTTAAGAGCTAGGTTTTGGGATTAAGGATAGGTATGAAGCTTATTGACAGGACGAGGTTCAGGTTAGTTTTAGGCTAATATTGTGGCTTGGTGTTAATCGTTTTGAAAAGGGACGGGCCAATTCTACAATGGCTCCTAGTACACATGGTGTAAAACAACAATTAATCAATCAATCAATCCTAAATTATACATTTTATATCACTAATTTTACGTTCTACTTAGTACGCTTTTTCCTTCAGTTCATTGCAATCATTTTTTTACCATTAGGCCTACTAATGAATAAAATATGCTATATATTAGAATATATAGAGTGCTTTAGTTATCACATCATGCGAAGATTAGAAGACAACTACATGTAAAGCCATTCAGGAACTGTTATGCTAAAGACTTAGATTTCGGACTTTGTGATACATGTATCATGTTAAGTTTACCATACACACAAAAACAAAACCAAAGTGAACTTGTTATCCTGTGTTTGATATTGCTTTTTTTTCTTCTTTTGTTTCTCACAAACGTCTAGATTGGAGAGGTTTGTGTACAATCCAAGATTTGCTACATTACCTGGTTAACATTGACAACCTGGTTAACAGGACACAATGGGACAAATATGGGGTATTCATCCAGCTTGTAAAACAACTCATACTGAATGTAGGTCATTCAGATTATGTGATTTTAGGGTGCTTTCCTTACTTTAAAATGGGCATACTAATGCTACATGTTGTGCATGCATGTTGTTTATCATAGAGACAGCAGAAAGATTTGAAAAGTGTCCAGAAATTGAAAGGTCATCAAAATTCCGCAATAAGAACCAGTTACGGTGGTTGTATTTATTTATAATAACTTATAGCGGCTATACCTCAGAATTTAGGCCAAACATCGACAAACGAATTAACACTGGGTTTTCGATATTTTTCTGGTATGGTCCAAAGTATATCCTTTCAGAAAATACCACCACCATGAATGTGCGATATACCGTATTGAAATAATAATAAAGTTTGTAAAATCTATAACGCGACCGGCATTACAATCTCTAATGCATGCACGAAAGTTTATGACGCCTGCCTTTCTGCCTTCCGTAGCTCGGATAACTGTCTATAGATTAAAGAAGAGACTGTGGGAAAATCCATATACGGAAGGCCATCTGTCTGCTTTGGCCATTATATGGAAAAGAAGCTCTTCTTGGAGAGAATTTTCCCGAAGAAGGCTTCTGCAAAAAGACATTTGTGCATATATCAAAACAAGAAGAAAAGCTCTTCAGAGACCTGCTGCGACTATTTGTTACTGCTATCTCTTAACATTAATATTGTCACCACCACCATAACGCGAAGCTCTCATAGGTCTGCTAGGCTTTACCAAGCCACATGTAAAAATTCATTGAAATACCACATGCTTTTTCCTCTTTTCTTTCACAACTAGTGAAGATTAGTTAGTGTACTTAATTTGATCGCTCATTTTTGAAAATCTTTCTTTATTTCTTTAGACTCTTTCTTTGATACTAGGAATTGTGAATCATTTTGGTCACAAATCACCAGCTTGACTGATCTCTTCCCCTCACAGACACATCTGAATAACTGGAATAGAGCAGTAATTCTACTTAATAAACATTGAAGATACTTTTGGTCCACAACTTTATGATCAATCAGTCTTTTCATTTGTTTAGTATACTCTTTAAACAGAGTTGAATTGGTGGGCTTGAGATGGATGGTAGTCATCCGGGTGCGCGAGGAAACTTTAGGAGTCGTCGTCTTGTATTCGTCTTCTAAAGATATAGAGATCTTCTGTTTAACCTGGTCTCCTCTATGAAGTTCAAAGGCTGCAGGATTGAGGACATACCGATATACACGTATCACCAACTCTGGTAGATCATCATCCGTCCATCCACGTCCATTTGACTCGTCCTCAGACATCATCTTCAGCACTGCCCGTTTAATCCAATAAGACTTCATCATGTAGCTGTCTGTTCCAGACTCACCCAAATCAGAATAGCTAACATAATTCTTTTTTCTGGTGGACGAATTGATGTATGTGACAAATTCACGTGTGCAAATGCCTATCTTTGTAGTCAACAGTTCTTCAACGTCCGAATCGCAAGGAAAAGCTGTTAAACGCATCTGCAAAACGATGCGTAAAGCCTTGGATATTCGCATTAGTTTTTTGGGTGTGGATTCTGGTGAGTACAGGTTCAGAAACATTTCTTCCGCATGACCGAAAGAAGTCATACGGCTATATCTATTGATTGGAACCCAACAGTATTCAAGTTCAGTCACACTTTTTAAAAAATAATTCAACTCCTTACCTGTCGCAAATGGGATTTTTACCATAGGCACAAAATCTACCGACAGACACAATGGGACATGGTCACTGGTATTCAGGTAATCAAATTATAATACAAAGGAAGGCCCCTGTTCGCGTATACCACTGAAACTAGGTCTGTGGATACCACCATGCCGCCAACCAGGTGGGAGTTCTAATTCAGATAACACCTTTAATATAATGTTACCAAGGAGAGAGCTCACCTTGTTCTTGTCAAGGGTTATAACCTTGTCTGATTCTGGTATATATTTAACCATGTCAACACCTATATCACCATCCATCTTGAGCACAATGTCCTCACCATTCCTCCTTTCAAAACATCCTTTTCCCTCTAACAAAGCCATCAGCTCGAGCTGGTAGGCATAATCAAACTCGTCAGGATCTCCTAACTTAGTCTGATTATGGCTACTTCCCATCAGTACCAATGTCCCTGCAAACCTTGATTCATGTTCTGTAATTCCCGTAGATATCCTCTCCACTATGTCGATAACACCACGGTGAACAGTTTTAGTTCTTTTGCTGTCAAGGTCTGCACGTTGGGCTTTGTCCAGGTTGATCAGATATTTCTTCAATCGTTCTCTTTGTAGCCGTGATATTCCACCAAGCCATGCACCATTTTTCTCGATATCTCTGTATATTTTGCTCAGGGTTCTTCCACCATTCCTATCGTTACCCATTTTCACTCCTGAAAAAGGTAAAACAAGATTTTATTTTAATTGATTCTCTTTAATATATTTAATATACTAGTATCAAGTTTTCACTGCGAGATATACCACGCAGCAAAACGAATCGCGTGACTCTATAATAGGATACTTTTTGACACACACGGACATATACAAGAAGGGCCGACCGCCATGTGTCAATGCTTTCTTCTCTGGTAACCTACGACTTAGATTAAATTTCTAGCTATCCAATTTTTGTAGAAAATTAGATGGTGAATATTACAAGCCAAACGTTGCAATATTCAATTTTTCGCAACTTTATTCTTTTTCAATAATTTGCACATTTTTAATGATAACTATTTTTTTATTTAACTTTTGACATTTTCCATTTAATTAATTGAAGTAAAAATGCTGTGATCCTAGTTTTCAGCTATGAAACAGATTATTTATAATACTGAATACATTTTTAAAAGTACAGAATATACATCCGATTATTTAACATATTTAAAAGTTATTGAACATATTTATTTTTTAAAATTATTGAATCTTTTTTTGCAGGTATTAAATTGTAAAATTTCTTATTCACTAAACATGGGTTAATCCGTCAAAACTAGTGAACAATGAAAACCTTTTTTTACGCGAAACTATACGAAAAATGGCGAAGTATGCCGATACAGCCTACGTTTGTCGGCATGAAAATGAAAACTATTTAATCGCGAAATTAACAGTTTTGTAAACATGGAGCCTTATGGTCGGAAAGCTTTATTTCATGATAACAATACATTGTGACAGAAACACGAGAATGGCTTCTTCAATTTCGGTTATGCATATTTTAGAACCAGAGCAGTTTCCACACGCTTGATCAAGCCGGTTATATACCGGCGATGGTTTTAATCAAATGGGGCATGTTACATGTACGTCAGTTATATAAATTATGTAAATAAACATAGGGACGTTATGTGTTTTGCGCACGTGTAGACCATATAAGCTTACACAAAACCCCTTCATTTTGATACGGAAACAATGTTTACATATTAATATAAACTTTGATTCAATTTTTTTTAATTTAGTTTAGCCGATAAAGTAACACAGTGATACCGAGTAAACATTAACAACATAGCTGGACTGGGTTTGCTTGCAGTACAATGAAACCAATGAAAAGTGTGATACCAAATTTAAAAAAAAGTGAAATGCAACGTGGCCACTGATTGGATAGTTAACAATGCCCAGAATTAAACTAATTGGACGATATTTTTGTTCTTTGTGCAACACTGAAAAATAAATGTATTCAATAACTTTAACCTGTATTAAATAAAGACATCATGCAAACTTGCTTTGTAATTAAAACACAGTACTCTACAAAAACCAAAGCGCTGCAGATTAAGCCATATAAAATAAAATGTATTAAACAATTGAACATTGAATATTGCAACGTTTGGCATGCATAGATGAACCGGTGTGTTGTAATTATTCTCACTCTCCTTTTAACATCAAACCGTCCTCTCGCCACGCCAAATTTTCTCTTTTAAATTTATAGGCAAATTTGTACCCAGTGTCTCACACACTGATGTAGGATAAGGGTGGGAAAATATTTTGGCCAAAGTTTACATCCACAAAAACACAGTCGTCATACTCACGGGCACCGATGCTTTCCTCTTGTCTCAGTGACGATGGACCGCGCTCGGCGGCCGGCACGGTGTGGGGGACATGTGTTTGTTTTCTGCAGTTCTTCTTACTTGACGATGGCTCATCACTCGTCGTTTTCCGTTTGGGAGCCCGACTAGATCTTCTCATCTTAACTAAAACTATCTGAAAGAAAGAGCAAACATAAAATACACACATTATTATATAAGAAGCCAGTAACTATTTTGATGTTCCCGAACCAAATTTAACGACAGATAGCTTAAAATCAAGGCAAAATAATAAATGTTCCACTGCACAAGTTTGAGTCCCTGTACTGATCTATGTAAAGGCGTATTACTTACCAAGTAGACTATCTACTGCTTGAATATGAGATGTCATTTTCTTGTGCCATCCTTGTAAAGTGGACTTTTTAACACTCAAAATCTAACTTAGAACGCAACAGCACGCCGTCTGAAATGTCTTCTATATAACATGTATAAAAGGCTATAATAGACAGGTTTATCTGACGACGGCTTGCAGTAATTTTCATACGGCTGACTGTCCACAGTAGATCTACACAGACACGTGACATTATTTTATAATCAGCTCGTGCATATAGTATTTATATTAGTATTTTATTTTCCTATAATTCATAAAAATAAGACTACTAATTGTTTTTTTAAATCAAAAACCTCTTCCAAACATAAATGTGCAATTTTACAATATTGTGTATTTTCTAACAAAAATAATAAATAGAAAGGAAAACTTTAGGGCACACTCTTAAATTATACTCAAACAACGGAAATAAAAATTATGATATTTAAAATAGCTTGAATCTATCTGACTATAAACCATATTTTTTTTTTAAAATATGATTTGGGGGGGGGGGGGG
>JAVFBY010185218.1:0-11160 GCA_034781015.1 Tonicella lineata | reverse complement strand
AATGTGCAGAGCATTCATATAGTGTTTCACATTGCTATTGTATTGCGTTTAGGTAATGTTCCATACAGGTGGGTGGGTGGGTGGGTGGGAGTTTTCTAATGTCCCAGTTCTGTTTGAGCTAAAGGGACATCAGGAAGCATAATTTTTTTTGTGTCCTTGTCCTTTCTCGTCTTTTATGTTGCCAGTGATCGATGTCAAGGTTGGTTTCCTTCACCCATTGTCATATAGCAATACCCCGAGTACGGCGTTAAAACCCAATCAATCAATCAACTTATTTTTGTTGATGGAGCATTTCACTTTTCCTTGAAGAAAACTTGCAAATTATACCCATGTCATAATTTTGCCTAAACATCTCGAGGCTACTATAAAACATTGATAAACAGCTGCACAGTATAAAACAAGACCAATGGTAAGTAAGCCAGATATGGATTCTCTAGATATCTCTGTCCTAGAAAACTCCCTCAAAGCAAATGCACTCGAAAGCATAACTCATGTGGTATCATCTCCCGGACTACTCTTACATAAACCCATGCTAGGTGTTAATAGTAACTTAATGTCTATGAGAAAAATTATCAGTCTTTCCACTTACGTCCGCTATTATTTTCCGGTTTAGCGCCAACCACCCAATGGAAATGTATTCCGTAGTCTTTGGCTGCCGGGATGAAAAATGTTTAAAACGGACAGAAACATGTGTTGTATATAGAGGCTGTGGCTCGATGCATACTGTATATGGGCAGTGACAGAGAGCAACGGAAGACACCGAATAATGGGTTGATTGGTGTTTCACGCCACATTCAGCAATATTTTAGCTACGCTGTGGCATGAACATTTAAACAATTTCTGTAATTCACATTAAAAATGACTTCTACCTATTCCAATCGGAAGTACACAGGGCCTTACACCAACAAGATAAATCCAACAAACCAGAGAGTCAAGTGTCAAGTTTCAACTAATCCTTAAACACATTAAGCATTCAAATACCTCAATTTATTATTTTTTTAAAAATCCATTTAACCTTTTGAAAGGAGAAGATAGAGTACATGTAAAACTGTTTGAAACCTATTGTTTCAATCATTATTAATTTTTTTTAAAAAATTATACGTTTGGGGGAGCCGCCAGAACTACGTGTTTTGATGGTTTAGATTTGAGGGTAGAACCTACTTGGTCGTCCTCTTTTTTATCGAAGTAGGTGGTGGCCGGACATCCACCTCCATCACCTCCAAGGTATCGAAGCGGTTGAATAGTTTAAGAGGCTCCAGCCAAGGGCTTTGCGGATGTTCGTGTTGGAGAAGGGGTTAAAAGCCGCTCTCCACTACTCACTACAAAATGTTGAACAGTGCCCCTCGTGGCCTTTGACAGGCGCATTTCAGGCATAGATGTTTTTTTGTTTTTGCTCTCTTTGTTTATTTTTTTTTAAAGCTTTTGGTAATTGTTTCAGAATTAGTTCGAGTACATGTGGTGAATTTTGTTTGTGTGACAGATTTATTTAGTTTAGTATTGACACGTAAGATTAGTATGTGTGGAAGCAGATACACAGGCTTTCTTAGTGGCACTGGCAAATGTTTTAGACCATCATGATCAGCTGAAACCGAGGAAAGGCATCGTGCCTCATAATAACTTACGTTTCTTTTTTTTTTGGAGTTTGGATTTGCTTTTCTTTAATGCAATGTTCGATGCCCCCCACCCCACCTTGGTAAAACAAAATTAAAGAAGTGTGCAGCAAATTTCTTGTGTTTTCCAAGCAATACTTTATTATGAGAAAATAAACCCGTTAGTTACTTTCTCACACAAATTTTAACTTTTTTATGTTTTAATTTTTTTTTGCCATCAGATGATAGGGTAATCTGGCTAAGGGCAGTACGCTTTGATATATAAATTATTTTATATTCTTTCAATAGAGCATTTTTTTGTATATGAAATATTACACTTTTAATGTGCGATCTAAAGTAGGCCGTGGGCCGAGCGTTTTTTTTAATGCATCTTTGTTCACGTGGTCAGAGGTATTACTTCATTTCTTTTTAATAATTAAGACAAATATATACTGATTCCTTATTGACTTGTTCTTTTTTGCACAAATTGCACATTAGCTTAAAATTTGACTTAAAGTGAAAAAATTGAACTGGGCACGATCCGTAAAAGGCCTGATTTGATTGGCTACTATTTTATTAGAAACTGTAGATGGACCAATCACAGCTCAGCATACTTAATAGCTCCAACTATACGCCAATAACAATGACTGCCCTCACTGTGGTGTGCTGCATGCACGTATGTGCTGCAGTAAAACCTAACATTTCAACATTTTCGGACAGCTCTTTTACAAAATTTAAACAATGTGCAATAAGATGGAGTGTTATTCCAGGTAGTTACAGTATTGTAGCTAAAAATGCTATCTCCAAATTTAGACTAGAGAGCTGTGAATCTCTATCCGATGTGGCTGATCACATCGTCAAATCTCTAGGCTTTCACCGTATATGCTACCAGCGGTTCACTGATATAAACAAACTGAGAAAAGCTGAAGAAAAGCACGCACAGAATCCCACTAAAGATGGCAAGTGAAATTACATTTCATATTTGAAGGCTGAGTTTCAGCTACATATATATATACGAGGGCTATGATTTGTGCATAATTATTTTAAAACTTGTGTATTATTTGTTTTCAAATCCACAGACTAAATCGCAGTGTTACTCCGAATGTTGTTTACATTGCATGACGTTGATTATGGCAATGGATTGGTACTTCTGATTTTTACAAAAACTTCGACCCTTGTCCACGTCTCCGACCCCTGAACATGACCAATATGACACCCTTCCTAATTTCTTCCGCAGAGTGCATACTTTTCAAAAATGTATACGAGGCATTTAGTTTTGTCCAGTGGCGACGGAACGGGGTCATTCGGTTGATACGAAAGGTGTCATAGTTACGCCGGGTGGTTGTCTACACGGTCAGGTCCTTCGACTCGGCCAGTCGTGTTATGGCGTTACTCCTGCTTTTTCCAGGAGTAAATCAGGTGGTGTACAGGTAGAGTACCTCAACACGACTTGCCGTTATACCTACTGTACTTCGACCTTACTATAGGGGGCCTACCTTCGTTGGAACCTTTTGTTAGCTAGTGAACGTTATAGGCTAAATTCATGTAACTCCGGATGAAACTGGTTCCTGCGGAGGTCTGGAATTGCACTCACCGGCTTAATCCACGTTATTGGCCCCTTATATCAAACCGTACGTGTTTGGAACATGTCTCGATACATGATACGCCGAAAATGTTACTTACTCGCCCAGTGACAACAATTTCCCAAATTTTTCAAAATACTTAACCTGCATTGTTTTGGCGGAAGTCGGTTCAGTTGACCAATTTCAATTTTTTTAAACAAGTCTACAGAGCATTAGGTTACAATATCCTTATAAAATGTATCGTTGACTTCAGTTTACCTCATAGAATAAGAGACTACTTTATTCGACGCGTAAAAGCCAGTACGGTAAGTGAAATAACTTGAAATTACACAATTTATACTAGCATAGTTCTGTATCGTTATACACGGATACGTAGTAGTGGTAGCAAACAAAAAATATGCAGAACTCTGCATCTTATCTTTTGTGTGCTACTAAATCAATAATAAACTTTGTTTAACCTTAAAACAAGGTCAAGGAACATGAAGATGCAAATTTGGTACAAGATTCCAAAATAAGAATCATAAACAAACTTTCAAAATAATGATTGAAGACACGTAGTAGCTCTGTTATATAACAGATCCTACATCACACAGTGACTAATGGGAGAGCTCGGGAAGGTGTCGATTAGCTGAATTTAAAGATGTTCAATTGCAATTTCAATTTAAAAAAGCAATGCATAAATATAAAGTTATGTCAAACAATTTCTTACTCTGATAATGTTTGCAGATTTAAAGATGGGAAATTAATAAATTATGCACACGATTAATACAGTTTAATATGATGCTATTAAGACCTATTTCTGACTTTTCATCATTTTTAAATATAATAAACCTATAGAGTATTTAGTATTTAGTATTACATGACTGTAGATGTATGAAGATTATAACCCCACAAAAACACAGTAAAACGAATAACTTTATAGTTATTCATGTATATATTATTTTATTTCTTTCTGCATTTTTCAGATTATACTGACTGCTCATTAGTTGGCGATGACACAGTTGATGATGCAGATTTGGAACCTGTAGCAAAGAAGCGTAAGCTAAGATCAGATTTCAACTCACCAGCTACAAGTTCACAAAGAACACACATTTTCCCCGTAAAATGTATTATTTGCCACGCCGATCACTGGATCAAAGAGAGCCTCACTGGTAAGAGAAAAAGAGAACCATTAACACAGTGTGAAACTTTGGAAGCCGGCCAACTAAAAAGAGCTGCAGAGCTTACAAGTAACGTGTCTATCTGACTTCAAATACGCGGCAGGGACTTAGTCGCCTCAGAAGCACGTTATCACCCAAGCTGCTTTCGCAACATCACTCGTTTTCTGAGCAAGAAAATAGCTCAAGGTAAAGAAGACACAACATATGCAGAGTCCTACACACGCTTTTCCAAAGACGTCATTGAGGAACAAATTCTCAAGAAACAGATAATTTTTCGGATGCAGAAACTCGCATGTAAGTTTAAGAGGATAGTACGAACAATTCAAGGAAAAGATGCTTCCAGCTACAGAGCGCACAACTTGAAAAAACGTCTTCAACAGTCATATCCGCAACTCCAGTTCCTGCGACCGTCTCGACGGTATGAAAGTGAGGTAGTCATGTCAAGGGCAGTGGAGACTGAAGACTTGGCTGTGGGTTACATGAACCTACATGAGGCTAATGTGTCCAGTGAATCGGAAACACCTAATGGGAGTGAGAGCGATTCAGGTAATCCAGAGCATAGTCAACAGAGACAACAGCAAGGTAGAACTACAAACACAAGTTCTCTCAGTGATATGTACTTTGCAGCAAGAACCCTTAGAACATGTGCCCAGTCAGTGGAAGTCAGAAACACTTGGCCACCTACAGGACAAGACTTGACCTTAGATGAAGCACGTGGACTTGTTCCAGTACAGTTGTACAATTTCTTGGCATGGCTAATTGGTGCTTCAGATGAACCATCAGAAGATGTACCGGTCTCCGTTTCCGACCATTTTGACCGGAGAATTTTGTCCATGGCTCAAGATGTAATCTTCAATGCTACATCTGGACGTAAACAGCTGCCAAAGCATAGTGCTCTTGCAATGACTATCAGGCACCTAACTGGGTCTGCAAAACTGATCGGTCTTCTTAATGGATTTGGCCATACAACATCGCATTCAGTTGTATTGGAACACGATACAGCTTTGGCTAAAAAACAAATAGACATGGGTCCGGTCAATCTTCCTCCATATATCCACAAAAAAGTCTTCACTACGCTTGTGTGGGATAACAATGACTTTGGGGAAGAGACTTTGTCCGGTAAAGGCACTACACATAATACAAATGGTATTATTGTCCAGAGCACTCCACCCACAGATGGTACTACTGAGGTAGCTTCTAGCGGCCCTTCAACAACTTACAAGAAAAATAAGAGTCGCTCATTAGAAGCCCCACTAAAAGAACTGGCATCTTATTTTGGAGGAAAGAAGAATAGCCCAAGTAACTTCGGAGAAGGTCTTGTCATAGAGGAAACACTAAACAACCAAGTAGAAGCTGTGAATTTGGATACTGCCTTTGCCATTTCAAGAAGTATTAAGTTGGAGTCCAGCCAAGCGGGTCTACCTAGTTGGACAGGGTTTAATACTCTCATGTGTGGTAGTATACCTCGCAAGTCAGTAATTGGTTACCTGCCAGTGATAGATGCATCCCCAACAGAAATGGACACCGTTGAAACTATCTTCATGAGAAGTCTTGACATCGCCAATGCTTTGGACCTGAATATAGTAATACTTGTCTTTGATCAGGCTATATATGCTAAGGCACAGCAGATAAGATGGAAGAATGCTGTTTACATGGACCGTACTGTAATTCGGCTAGGTGCTTTCCACACTGCTATGGCGTTTTTGGCATGCTTGGGAAAACGTTTTGGAGATGCCGGTTTGGAAGATATTGCTGTATCATCAGAAGTTGTTGCACAAGGGTCTATTAATGGAGTAATAAGTGGCCATCACTACAATAGATCCATAAGATTCCATAAGCTCATGTTTGAGGCTCTGCAACGTTTACGTTTCCAAGCATATCTCAGTACATTATCGAGTGAGGAAGTTGTCGCGATCAATGACATCTTGAAAGAGTTAAATGATTCCTTCCCAGCTAACTACAAAGACCGCCTCCAAGATCTTAGACTTAAAAGTCTAATACAGTCATATGAAAACTTTGCTTCAACAAATGGCACCTCAAATGTCATGTTTGCATTTTGGAGCAGCTATCTAGAGATGGTGCAGCTATTGCTTCTTTTCGTCAGAGCTTCAAGAGAGGGTAACTGGGACTTGCATCTGTCCTCAGTTAGATCCATGATGCCCTGGTTTATGGCATATGACAGGGTGAACTATTCAAGGTATCTACCAGTCTACTGGCTAGAGATGCAGGGTCTAGCTGATAAGCACCCATCTATCAAAGCAGAGTTCGATAAGGGCCAATTCAGTGTGCAGAGGCAAGAGGACCATGGGTTTTCAGGCATTCCATGCGATCAAACCATTGAGCAAACTGTGAACAGGGATTCAAAAACCAAAGGGGGCCTCACTGGCATCACTATCAACAAAGGCGCTGTCCATCGTTGGATTTCATCTCAGCATATGAGAGCCGAGATCTCGAGAGAATGTGAAGAGATGGCTGGGAAAGGTGAGGTAACCAGACAGAGGAAAGACTTGGATCCCAGCAGGAATGAACGAGATGAGAAAGACATTAATACCATTATGGCTACTATTGAATCAATGGTCAATCCATTTGATTTAGATAATGACACATTTGTTCACCTAACGTCAGGTGTTGTGGCTTTCAAACAGGTTGCTAATGATATGACTGGTGCAAAGTCAAAAGGAGAGGTGGCTGTTCAAGCTTTTATCACAGATAGACTTCAAGCAGGTGATATGGACTTCTATGCACCAATCAAACGTCTAAACTTGAAGTCATTCTCCTCCATGGCAAAAAAGAAGACAACCAAAGTCAAAGGCAAAGAGATAGAACTGAAGTCCAACAGGAATCTGTTTGCAAGACTGCTACTGTGTGGAAATTCACGAGAAATTCGTCTTGACACAATGTTACAGTATTGTCTAGGACCACTGCCTCTGTCCCTATCTACACACAATGGAACATTGGTTAAGCATCCAAAGGCGAAATTAATGCATCACCTTGAGTCAATTACACCGGAGCCATATATATCCTCAATTCCCACTGACTGCATATGGATCGTAGACGGCATGGCCATGTTGCAGCAGCTAAATGTCTCAAAAATACCAGTAACCTTTGGAGAGTTTGCAGACTACATACTTGTTGAGTTGGTTAAGCTAGGACACCGATCAGAACCAAGACAGATTCACTTTGTCACTGACCAGTATCCCCCTCTAAGTATCAAGAACGCAGAACGTGAACGGCGAGCTGGTGCCTGTGGTGTCCAGACATTGAGAATATATGGAAGACAGATTAAAGTTCCCAGACAATGGAAGAAATTTTTAAGCCATGGGCCAAACAAGGAGGACTTGGTGAAGTTTCTTTTCCAAGCATGGAGTCAGCCACAGACAGCATTTAAACTAGGTGAGGTAACTGTATACCTAGCCCATGGAGATATGTGTCACGCATTTAGTCGGCGAGAAGGTTCTATACACGTTCAACCAGTCCCGGCGCTTCACTGCAATCACGAAGAGGCAGATACCCGCATGCTACTTCACGGCAAGTTTGCTGCAGATTACACCGCAAATGTCATGATAAAGAGTCCCGACACTGACGTTTTCATCATTGGTGTGAGCGTGTGCAAGGACGTATCACAAGACGGGAATGTTTACTTCGTAACAGGACAACAGGTGAAACGTATAGTCAACTTGACAGCCATTAATGAATCTCTAGGGGCTAACAAGAACAACACCTTGATTGGTCTTCATGCGTTCACTGGATGTGATAGCGTGAGCTCTTTCCATGGAAAAGGAAAAGTGAAGATCTGGAAAACAATGGAGGAAGAAGAGGCGTATGATATATTTGCTGACTTAGGAGAATCATTTACCGTGTAACCAGCTATTATGGAGAGTCTGGAAAAATTCACATGTGCCTTTTACAACCAGAAAAACACGTCATATGTAAATGAAGCCAGGTATAAGCACTTCAAGTTATATGAAAACAAATCAGAATCAGCAATGCCTCCAAATCAAGACTCTCTGAAGAAACACATCATGAGGGCAAATTATCAGGCCGCCATATGGAAGAGAAGCCTTGTTCCCAAACCTGAAACACCATCCCCGGTAGGACACGGATGGCAGATGGATGAGGACAATCACAACCTGGTTATTGACTGGATGGATCTTGCGCCTGCACCTGATGAAGTTCTGGAGTTAACCAACTGCAGATGTCAAAAGTCAAAATGTGACACTGGTGCGTGTTCCTGTCTTAAGAATAATATGCCATGTTCTGACAATTGTAAGTGCTTGGGCTGCAACAACAAGAAGCATACACATGTAGACGAAGAAGATATAGCAAGTGAAGAAGATGAAGAGCTAGCATAGCAAAGTAAACTTCAAACTTTTTTCCCAACTTGAATCAGTAACTCGACAATGTAAACAAATAACTTTTAAATGCTGAAAAAGGGATTTTAACAAAATTTTATATTAAAGATGAGTATATAAAAAACAAAATATTTTTTGTATGGCCATGTTTTATTTGTTTTCTTTGTCTCAATTTAATTGTAGGGATTCACAGAGGTGAACTAAAACAAAACAAAACCTAAAAGTAGTGTTTAATCTGTTGACATTTTATTTAACAGGAAAAATAATATTTTTTTTATCACAAATTAATGCAATTCCTATATATGTCTTTATTTTGGCTATATTTCATAGTTGTGCAAAAAAAATTAAAAAGAACAAATGGATTCTCATTATATACCCCAATAGCAAATGAATGAGCACAATTTTGAGTACTGCCTCTTGGTGCGCAACAGAAACTAAAAACTAAAGCCCGTAGACCGGTTGGGCCCACGGCCTATATGGTTATTCACCTGTTTTTTTGTATGAAATAAATATACTGTTTAAACTAAAACAAACCTAGCTTTCGCGTGTTCATGAGGCCGTGCGCTCGCGATAGATTACTAGCCGGAAGTATACCGCGATTATAGTCGCCAGACGGGTGATAAATTCAATTTAAGGAAAGGGTTATTAGCCAGTTTTCACATACGGGTGAGATGAATAAGCTTTTCTGAAGCTTTCCCATTGCTACAAAAGTAACTGCCTGCAGTATCAAAATAAAAGTGCAGAAATGTGTTAATAAATGCCTTCACTTTTTTTCTTCAGAAATAATTAGGTAAAACCGGGCAAATAAAAGTAGATTTGTCAAAGACATTTGTATCTAACAGCGTTAGCTTCAACTAGTAGTGTCCCGTAATCGTTACGCTAATGTAGGGGCGCGCGCATGTTGGGGCGCGTATGTTTTACTTTGATTTAGAACATCGTCTCATAATCTAAGAATTGAAACAGGTAGACACGGTGGTAATAAAGTAGCAAGGCAAAGAATAATATGTTTACTTTGTTCATAAGGATGTATAGAAGATGAATATCATGTTATGATGGTGTGTCCATTAAATAACCAGCTAAGAACAAAATTCATCAAATCTAACTTTTCCGTTTATAGAAAAAATCGAAAGTTTATAACTTTTTCTATCTGTGAAATAAATATTCAGAAATTCGCCGTTTTTTCTTTGGTAAGCAATTTTACGCCTTCTCGCGGTAATGGGCCAGAATATCACTTTTAGATGGTTATAGCGTTTTAAATATTCTTCTGGGATACATTCATCATATCAGTCAGGCGTATGTTTCATTTTAAATCAGAACATTATTTACCTTTCAACACAAAATACCACATACTTTACAAACAAATTAAAGTTAATAACAGATATATTGGTTCATTCAAGCGACAACATTAGCTATCATTCTAAGATCGAGAGGCGCCTCATTATTCATTGAACACTGGAGTGATTTATGTCCTCGCCATCATTTAGGTTTAAATCTTTTTAGTATGTTTTTTAAGATTATTCCTGTGGAGTTTGACTGCATGGTAATCTTATTGTGACAAAGATATATAGCCTATTATCTGTTTCTGAAGGCGCTATGGAATTCGTAAAGTTTTTCTACGCCGAAAATGTCCAATACCATGCAGAAGCACCAATTTCATGTCAATTAACTTCAGAGCGGAATTCATAAATAATTAATCCGTCCCTTAACACGTGGTTTTATGTAACTCGTCAAGGTGATGTCTGGTTTTATTTTACATGGAAGGGCAGTTAATATTGTTCTTCCGCTAACAGTACTCTATGAGCAATCAACGTCTTCCACAAAGAAAGTATTACGAAACTTTATTGTAATTAGTTGTTGTCAATATAATGTTGCGTTTACAACATCGCATTGCATAAATAACTCATGGCTGTTTCTTAAAAGTTTATTTGACAAACGATGTAGCAATGTAATCCGCTGTATTCCGGCCTGTCAATACACCTTACACTGTGGGTTTCATTCAAATTTAAAGAGACAGTATCGCCTAAAATGAGGTTTTATCAACAAATTCCGATTGCCACGAGTTTACAGGTAGAGGATTAATGCAATGGATTGGGATGAGGTGGGCAACTGCGCATGACGAATTTAAGCAATCTTAGTTCATAAAACATAATTAAAAATAAAAAATTCTGTCACCAAATTTTAACTTACCCTTAGTCGGAAACCGGACAAGATACAAAAAAAAAAATCAGAAAAAAAAAATTAAAAGAGTGTTTGTACAAGGACTCCCGATTTTACACAGTATTAAAGTTTCTTCCTTAATGACTCTGCGGCCTGTCAGGAGGAAAATTTTGACTTTTGTTTTTTTTTACTTTTCTGAAATCTTCTTTTCATAATCTTGATAATGCAAAAAGTTTGAAAAGGAAATAAAGTATTTAAGAAGGTTTTTTGTAAGATTTAAATTGCAAAATGCATGCCTCAAAGAGTATGTGTATCGGCA
>JAVFBY010185107.1:0-11161 GCA_034781015.1 Tonicella lineata | reverse complement strand
AGGGTGTCCAAATGAGGCAATTGTTCAATTCAGGGTGTCCAATTGGACGGGTGGACGGGTGTCTGGCTAACCCTATGTGAAGTAGCCACTGCATAGAATTGCTTGATTACGGTTCTATGTCATACTTATTTCAATCATATGAGAAAGGATAAATCAAAAATTAAAACACATCAACTCAAATTTATCTTTCAGTCCTACTAATTAACAATCCCTAATCGTCCACATTTTATTTTATCTTATGTATAAATGATTGATTGAGTGATTAGGGTTTGATTGATTGATTGCTCAGGGGTATTTCACCTAAATGATTAGTTGATTGATTGGGGTTTAACGTTGTGCTCAGGGGTATTTCACCTATATGATGGCGTGCCATCCCAAGTGGTGGAGGAAACCACCCTTGACATTACTGGCAACATAAAGGACGAGACAGGACAAGGGCAGAAAAAAAAAATGTCCTATTGTCCCTTAGCTCAAACAGAAGTGGGTCATCGGGAAGCTCCCGCCCAAGCAAGGTAAATAAATGCTACACAAAAGAAATGTGAAACGTCATAAATGTTCAGCATGTTAAAAAAAACTTTGTTCCTCCAGAGTTGTCAATATGTTCACTGTTCAAAACATTTAACGCAGAGTAATGTTTGTTTGTATGTGTAGATGTACATGTATACATATTATACGTAACACAATCCGCACATAATACAGCCTATTCTTTTTTATATGATAGGAGAAAGAACAAGCCCTCTAGAGCTTTATTCCCACCTTTTACTTTCTTTAAAAAAGTATACCACTGTTTATTTATAGTGAATAAAATCATTTCATATCATATCATGATGGTGTGTTAGCCCAATGGGTGGAATAAATCACCCTCATAATCATTGGCAACAAACATTGAAGAGACAAGCAAGGACAAAAGAGCACCAGGCAGTGCAGAGAATCCCTACCAACCACCCACAATACATATACATGTAATTAGGAGGTGGCTATGTTACCTTCATCACTGTCAGATCCTCCGAATGGGTTGCCACACTCATCATCTGAATCATTAACAGACGAACTTGAGCTCTTCTCGCTCTCTGAGCTATCTGAGGATGATGCGGCATCACTCGCATGGTCATCACTCTCGTCAAACAAACCACGCCTCTTCTTAACATCACCACCCACAAAACTATTAGCTGAAAAATTACAAATTATATAAACTATTTATATGTTAAACAACACTAAATTTGGATATATTAAGTAGTTTTTATATTGAAGGGATGTTTGTTTTGGTTTAATTGATTGATTACTTGGGGTTAAACGCAATGCTGTTATTTTCTAGAATGCTTTTACATTTTCACAACATCTGCTGTCAGATTTGGACGAAAAATGCCAGAACGTCAAAAACATGAAGTCAAGGAACATATTTCATATTCCATGAATGACGCTGATTGTGAAGTCATGTTTTTGTGAACATTAAAAAAACACGTCACTCTACTCACATTAAAGAACTCTTTGTAGAACTATGGAATTCATCAAATAGGAACACACCCACTTAACAAACCATCAAGAAATGCAAAAATAAATGCATGTTATTTCTTAATTCAATGCTCCATCATTAGTACTGTTGGTATGGTATGGATGTAAGTTGGATTTTGGAAACATGTCTTTGTTTTACATCCTGGTTACTGTAATCTCAATTTTGATGGCTTGGGTGCATTGCCTAAGTTGAAAAACCAAGAGGAAGCCACATCAAACTACTGCGTTCGAAGCTATTAGTGAACATGCTTCATATACCCAGGGTAGACAGAAAAACTAGAACCAGTCCAGTTCCGGGACATACGACATGAAATAGCATTCTGAACTGAAGTAACACATTTTAATGACGTCACAGATGCTTTTTATATGGCATTATTTAAATGCATCACCTCCAAATGCAATTCCCGTCATAAACCGGTAGCACGGATCAAACTATCTGACTAGTCCTGATTCAGCTGCTATTTCTTATGCATACGGAGACTATCCAAACTATGAACAAACCTGTACAAATCAGCTTCTTGATGCTATTTAGCTTCAAGGTCAAAAAGGTATTAGGAAGCTCTCCGTACAACTCCACCAAAAAGGTAGAAAATAAAAAGTACCTTTTTTCCTCTTATTAGGTTTGGATTGTGGGGAGGCTGGAGCACTGTTTGTATTGGAATAATCCCCTAAGCCAAACCAATCAAATGTTTTTCTTCTGTCAGGAGCAGGAAAATGTTTCTCCACCAAAGTTTGGAACACACCTCTGAAATAAAACACGTAAATGTATTATCAGAATAATTCACAAAATGATCAGAATCATGACATAAAATTGGACCATATTAACTCCCAAGTGTTTTACAAAAACTGTGTTGGTCAGAATTTTGTATACATTAAGTTGACACACTGTGTGGAATTACTACAATGCACAGTACTAGCTGGAGATATCTTTACAAAATACGTGTCACTTTTTTTTTTTGTACCAGTTTTCCACCAAGACGCATCCCGCCGCGATATGGAGCTTTTGAGTTATGACGCTACGACATCAGAGTAACGTCCTTTGCGAAATGACGTCGTCACTTTACGGCAAACTGCCTATACTTTAACATTGCAGGTTGTCGGTTTACAGGAAAATATAGTGGTAAAATTCTAACTTTTGCAAAAAACAATAGATAAACACATTTCATCCAACTTCGTTATCATTTATTCCATAACCTGTAATATTACATATACCGTACACCAAATAAATAACCTAATGAAAACAGAACACAGTGTTGACTTCGTATCAACTTTGTGTCTGCCACGGTGATCCAATGTTTTTGATTTAAAATCTTTATTTCTCAGAATATTTTCAATTTTTATTACACACATTATCTATGAGGTATGATTTAAAATTACAAGCGTTTACTTTTGTTAAATTTATGTTTAAAGAGAGGATAAATGCAGAATACTAAACAGCTGACCCAGACAGTGTGTCAACTTGAAGTCAACACATTGTCGACTCCATGTTAAATATCGCAAATTTGCCCCCTTTGCCGTAAAGTAACGGAAAGTTAAACTAGGGTATCATCATGCTTTTCTTCTTATGCGTTGTTCTTTGCAATCAACGGGATCAAAAATAAAAATAGCGTGTCCAAAAATAAAAGCGACATGTTGTGGATAAGTGTTCAGCATGACCTACTCTTTCGATGACGCATATAAATAATTTTTTATTCAACAAGGCGTGATATTCTTTCATAAGCGTTAAGCAATTAAAATTCACCTTGTGTGTCTCCCCCTTTTGGCAAATGTGTCGCTTTCCACAACAAGAAGAATTACATGCAAGATGAGAAAATATCATGAACGGCCAGTACATGTTACTTGTAGCTAATCCCAAGTAACAAGTGAAAGCTATTGTCATTTGAGCGGAAACATTTAACTGTATGATGATTATTCGCTATTTAAAAAAAACCCAGAACTCCCAACACTTTTGTTATTACAGTCTAAACACTTTAAATTTAAACACCCAAACTTTTAATTTTTTAGTGTTATAAATGTCACTTACTTGGCAGTTGAGACAAAATCATTTAATTCCCCTCCTGCTTCCTCCAATTGTTCTAAAGTTCTTGCCTCCCCAGTTGATTGTAAACCTATCACCACACACTGAAACACAAGACCAGAATTATTCATGTATTCCCCCTGTGTTTTTACATCAATAAAGAAGCTTGTCAATGTGCTGCAATACACTGGGGTCTACTGACTTGACAAATGAAAATTAAATGACGATATAAAATGATAAAATGATTTTTAAATTTAAAAAAAAAATGCACATTTTTCAATGTGAATAGCTGCTTGATGATGCTTAACAGCAGACTGGCATGAGTTTGTCTGGGTTGAGGTGGATTTTTCTAAGATCTCTGTTCAGGGTTATTTCTCCTGAAATGTCTGATTTGTTTGTTTGTTTTGTTTGATCGGTGTTTAACGTCGTACTCAGGGGTATTTCACCTATATGACGACGGATCAAATGTCTTTGATTGTTTGATTGGTGTTTAACTTCATACTCAGGGGTATTTCACCTATATGACGACGGATTCTCCACTTCTTAGACAATCCTACTTGATATGGAGGAAAACCAAGAAAGAAACCACAGAAAAACAACCCCGCTATTGCCGAAGTCACCTATGTGACTCCTTCTGTACCTAAGCAAGTCCAGTGGGATCGAACTCGTGCGGTACATCAGGTAGTCACGCCACTCAGACGCTCTAACAACCCAGCCACGGCGCGGGCCCCCAAATGTCTTTGAATTATGATACAAGGATGGCAATACGCTACAAGTATCATGAGCCAGTGTATATGATAGTATCACAATATTGATGTATTGTTACACCCCTAATTATAGCAGTAGTAATAGAAGAGGAAACCAACCCACGTCAAGAAACCAGTTACTGGCAGCTTTCCAAAATACAAATGGTTTTGAGAGAAGATTAATTGTAGAAAGGAACATCTACAGGTACAAGTCAAACTAAAAGGGCAATAACTCTTTAATAACACTGGCCAAATCCTAAAAATAAACCAAATTAATTCTAATTTGTACGTTTTTAAACAATCTCAACGTTTCTACTAAATGCTCCTTATCATTCAGATTAGCATGCTCGTTAACACTTGTTTACAACAAATTTAATCAATATATATTTGAGAAAGTGGATCACACTGGCACAGGTGACAAATCATCATGTTCTTTATTAACTCCCAGAGACAAGTTTTCAATGGACTATAAGTTTGAGTTATCACGGGTGAGTTACAACTCGAGAAGTCAACAATTATTTTATATATATATATATATATTTTTAGTTGTTGGCAATATACAGAACTGACTATGGTTGATACCCTATAATACAGCATTAGAAGAGTAAACTTCTGCTTAATTTATAATCCAGTGAACTAATAAGTACAGAGTAAAGTACAGAGTAATGAGCCCATGCGTCATCATCTATATTCACACTGGTACACAAAAGTCCATGGAATAGACGTGATAATCAGATTAAAATACAAAAGTAGAATTGATGTAGACAATATAGAACAAGAAAGCAAAAGTAGCGGGCTATTATTCAAGCCTCTTATTCTGAAATCTGCCTTTCTATGTATTTATCTACTTCCCATAAAGAGCAGAGGCCGATCAAGTACCTACACAAGCCATACATGTGACTACGTATCTGGTTGAATTGTGTACAGTCAGTCGACAGCTACATCAGCCACTGTTTTTCTTAAAGATTAACATTTATTCGCAACAATTCACAAAAATTATGCCAAGGAGCGTCTTAAATACCAGGAACATATACAGAAACGCCATAAACTATCGAATGACTGGTGCCAAAAACTAACAAAGAAACAATTCTTAGTGGGGCTATTTTCTGAAATGCTGTAATCTACTTTGTTTCCTCCTGAACAAATTCATAATATAGAAAGTTCATGTCTGTGTAGAACTTTAATCCTCTGTATCGACAAAAACTTAATGTCCACGACAAACCCGGATATAGAGCTGTATTTTCATCCCACAGCAGTCATATACTAGTACTCAATTACATCTGCTGAAGGTTATAGCTCTAGACACCTTCAGCGTTTGACTGCTGATACCAAGGTGTATTCATTCCCGATAACATTATGATTCAAACACCACGCTTGGGTATATTAACACACGCATTATAGTTGTGCGTATATACAGAACTATTGACTGATATATTGGCTGTGGTACTGCAACTCGTGGCATCGGAATGGCGAAAATACTGTGTCAAATTAAACTTAGAGTAAAGCAGGAAGGCGTAGGGGAGGCCAGGGCAGTTTGGAGGTGTGTCCTTGTAATATACAAAACAACCATATAAGCCTTAGTATTAACTATTTGCCGCATTGCAATAGCTATAAGTGGCCACAGAGCGACCAATCTTCAGTTTGAGAAATAAGGTATGGTATATGCATGTATAAGCCCTTTTTCAGCCACTGATTTTCTTAAAGATAAGCATTTATTCGCAACAATTTACCAAAATTAGGCCAAGGAGCTACTTAGATACCAGGGATATATATTACAGTGAGATACAAAATTAGGCCAAGGAGCTACTTATATACCAGGGATATATATTACAGAGACGGGTGATACACGCCATAGACTATCGAATGGATGGTGTCAAAAACTAGCGAAAAAGCAATTCTTATTGATGCTATTTTCTGAAATGTTACAACCTACTTTGTTTCCTCCTGTACAAATATATAATAGAAAGTTAATGACTGTGTAGAACTTTAAGCCTCTGTATCGACATAAACTTAATGTCCAAAACAAACCAGATCTTCATCCCACAGCAGTCATATACCCAATTACATCTGTTGAAGAAATTAGCTCTAGACACCTTCAGCGTTTGACTATGGAAGAAACGGCGTGTTCTTTTTACTGTTGTCCAATAACTCTATTTGGCAAATCGATTTCTCGTTGACAGTCTAACGGACACATTTGGTGTATTTTGCTGCTATTACGGCTGCCAAGGATTTATTCATCCCCGACAACAATTTGATTCAAACACCAAGCTAGAGTCTATTAACACACGCACTACAATAGTTGTCGTATATACAGAAATATTGACTGATATATTGACTCTGGTACTGCAACTCGTGGCATCGGAATGGGGAAATATTGTCTTAAATTAAACTTAGAGTAGAGCAGGAAGGCGTATGGGAGGCCAGGGCAGTGTGGAGGTGTGTCCTTTGTAATATACACAACAACCATATAAGCCTTAGTATTAACTATTTGGCGCATCACAATAGCTATAAGTGGCCACAGAGCGACCAATCTTCAGTTTGAGAAATAAGGTATGGTATATATAATACATGTATAAGCCCTTTTTCAGCCACTGATTTTCTTAAAGATAAGCATTTATTCGCAACAATTTACCAACATTAGGCCAAGGAGCGTTTTAGATACCAGGGATATACAGAGACGGATGATACACGCCATAGACTATCGAATGGATGGTGCCAAAAACTAGCGAAAAAGCAATTCTTATTGATGCTATTTTCTGAAATGTTACAACCTAATTTGTTTCCTCCTGTACAAATATAGAATAGGAAGTTCATGTCTGTGTAGAACTTTAAACCTCTGTATCGACATAAACTTAATGTCCAAAACAAACCAGATCTTCATCCCACAGCAGTCATATACCCAATTACATCTGTTGAAGAAATTAGCTCTAGACACCTTCAGCGTTTGACTATGGAAGAAATGGCGTGTTCCTTTTACTGTTGTCCAATAACTCTATTTGGCAAATCGATTTCTCGTTGACAGTCTAACGGACACATTTGGTTTATTTTGCTGCTATTACGGCTGCCAAGGATTTATTCATCCCCGACAACAATATGATTCAAACACCAAGCTAGAGTCTATTAACACACGCACTATAATAGTTGTCGTATATACATCACTATTGACTGTTATTACGACTGTGGTACTGTAACTCGTGGCATCGGAATTGCGAAAATACTGTTTGAAATTAAACTTAGAGTAAAACGGGAAGGCGTGGGAGAGGCCATGGCGTTGTGGATCGATTGATTGGTGCTTAACGCCACATTCAGCGGTATTCCAGCGGGAATTACGGGAATATATGTATTACACTATACAGTGAACAATTAGTATGTACATTAAAAAGAAATGAAACAAACCGAAGCGGACAAACATAGGCGTTAACATTAAAAAAAAATTATACATATAAAAAAAAAAAATTTAATAAATTTTTGGAGATGTTTTCTATACAATATAAAGAACAACCTTAAACAGCCTAAGAAATAACTATATTTGCCGAATTACAATAACTATAAATGGCCACAGAGCGACCATTCCTCAGTTTGGGAAATAAGGTTCTATTAACATTAATTTGCAACAATTTACCAATATAAGTTCAAGGAAAGTGTTAGATACCAGGGATATACCGGTAGGGAAGTATCTTCATCTCACAGCAGTCATATACCCAATTACATCTGTTAAAGGTTATAGCCTTAGACACCTTTAGCGTTTGACTATGGAAGAATTGGAGTGTTCCTTGTACTGGTATCCAATTACTCTATTTGACAAATCGATTTCTCGTTGACAGTCTAACAGACACAAAGTTGATTTTTCCACAATAAAGACTCCCAAGGATTTGTTCA
This sequence comes from Tonicella lineata, assembly GCA_034781015.1. Classification (NCBI taxonomy): domain Eukaryota; kingdom Metazoa; phylum Mollusca; class Polyplacophora; order Chitonida; family Mopaliidae; genus Tonicella; species Tonicella lineata. The sequence continues at coordinate 3,007 of JAVFBY010185107.1, read as the reverse complement.
TTCCCGACAATAATTGGATTCAAACACGTAAGAGGGGGTGGAAGGTAAGGCGTGGTGGAGACCTTAAGGTGAAGGAGAGAAAGTGTTCTTTACGGAATATATAGACCCACAGGTCAAACTTATAGTCTAAGTGCAATTGTTACGGTCGTGGCAATCTGACAAACAAACAACAATTCAAGGCTAGCACTAGATTAATAAGAATAAATAAATACGAGCAGAACGTAGTGCCCCTTTACCATGTTATAGCATAGCGCCCCGCTTCTTCCCCATGTTATAGACATAGCGCCCCTTCACCATGTTTTGGGCATAGCTCCCCTTCACCATGTTATAGCATTGCCCTTTACTTCCCCATGTTATTGACACAGCGCCCCCTCACCCAATCTGGCAACGATGGAAGCAAACTTCGTGGTTTCACGTCAGGTCTCGCGCGGGTTGATTGCCACCCACTTGTATCGTCTATCCAATCATTGTGACAAAGCGATTAAAGAAACAAAATTCAACATTGCCCTCTGTCGGCTTCATTTGATCTCAAGGAGCTGTCTAGACAGCACTGACAAAAAGCGGTATCAATTCCTCTGAAGTCCATCCAGCAGTAATCTCTAACACGTGTGTCTGTTTACAGTTTTGGGAGGTTTCTGTCGATCAAAACAAAATCTCGTGTTTTCTGCTCACTGGTTGGTTGACCAAATCGGTTTGCGCGAGACTTGAATCTGAACGGGATTTCGCCTGTTCGTTCCCAGGTGTGAATACAGTTCACACTCGAGGTTTACTCAGGTTGCCCCTCACCATGCTGTAGACATAGCACCTGACCACCATAATACAGCATAACCTCGCTATTCCCCATGTTATAGCATATGCCCACTACTTCCACATGTTGTTGACACAGCAAACCTTCACCATGTTGTCGACATAACATCTGCCCACCATAATATAGCATATTATAGTTATTCCCAATGTTATAGCATAGGCCCGCTACTTCCCTTGGTTATAGACATACAACCCGCACCATGTTATAAACATAAAACCACTACTTCCCGTTTGGAAGCCATGCCCCCCGCTAGTTCCCTATGCTTTAGTATAACCCCGCTACTTCCCTATCTTATACGTAGAGTTTATCCCACGGGCATCCCCATGGGGTGTTTTCCCGTGGGGTGCTTCCCCCTGGGTGGTACCCCGGAGACATCGTATACGTATAGGTATGTTTTACGTAGAGCATGTCCCACGGATCTTCCCCGTGGGGGATTCCCTCTTGGTGGTACCCCGGGGGTCTGTGGTATTAGCGTGTTGACTAATGTGTGGTGTAGGGTTGTGGGCTCTGTAGCTCAAGAGGGTGACCAGAGCCGCCTCTCTACAGCGACAATACCAGTACGGGTGCTAGTCTAACCTGTGATCGACCCAGAACCCAAGCAGATGGAGACAACACACCAACCTTTTCAGCCCTGACCACCACCAGAACCGAGCCAAGGCCTACCACCACTAGCACCGACGACTTTACCACAGCCCCCATCCATATCACCACTACAGCCTCCCTGACCGTCAACCCCGTCACCACGGCAGCAAACACCAGCACCCTGACCCCCGTATGCTATGACCATTCTACCAGCCCAGCTTGTTGCAGATCCTGGATAGTACCAGTGGACGTCATACATGAACAAGCAGACGTCAACGCCATGTACCGACAGCACTTGGAGACGGTCCGTCAACAATTCTACCGCTACTGTCGGGTCCTGGACCGCTATAATTTTCAATGGACGGGTGTGGGGTCCTTAGATTCCTTAGATTCATTTATACGAACCATCTACGACGATAAAACAGCGGCCTTTAAATTAAACTTCAACTACGGCCTTATCCTACGTCACAGAGAAACCAACCAAGGGCGATATTTTTACCCCAGTATTAACAATGCCAGAGTTCTCACAAACCCCCACTTAATCCAAAACCAAGCCACACTGGCTGCACTTCTACAAGACCACCCGGACTACACCAACCTCGACCCGATCACCTGGGGTCGGCGTCAACGGCCAGACACCAAGTGAATGATCGAGCACGTCAACAATTTGGTCTTTTATGTAAAACAATTACCCGACCTAATGATCGGTGCACCCGCGCTATTACCCGACAACCTCCAACAGAACCTGGGCTTGCATCGTATGATGAGCGGTAAGCACAGTCTGTCTATCCACCCGAATAAAGCTCCACCACAAGACTGTGACACTCCAGCCCATGAGTATATCCGTATGTACCAAGCACACCAAGAGATGGAAGCCAAGAATTTTGTAGGGTATCGCTTTCTCGGTTCGAAACTTTGACGAAGATCTGCACGGTGAACATTAAAGTGTGTGAGCTAACAACGCCAGAAGAAGAAGGTCGCACCATCGTGCTGTATGTCGCCGTCGGTCATTTGGAATGTATAGTACCACCATGATATTGAATTTGTAAGAGCGAAATTTCAGCTTAGCCATTGACGCTACGTCAACATATTCTACGCTATAGCGGGTGTACCACAACACGCCCTTCATCATAGACGAGCTCAACGAGACCAGAATCCATATCCCACCGGACCATCCGTATTTTCCGTAGGGGCCTGTTTCGAATTCGAGACATTCCTACAACCTTTGGAAACCTCTGACAGCCCGGCCGCCAGTCACATGGAATGGATCGATCGTCATATCACGATGAGCGTCAGTGTGAATGCCAACGTCCCGGGTTATCAACAACCCAGATGTTTTGTATCTGACGGTGACCCATACCAGTTGATTGCTACCTTGGTGGAGTATTTGATTACCGTCACGCCCGCCAGCTACAATATCATGTTAGAGAGGTTTGTCGATGTCGTTTGTGAGTTAAGCTAAGAACCGATCGACGTGCGATCCACTGAAACTGAGGACATGTCGACATTTTATCAATAGCTTGTGATCAACGTCAATTGAGAATCGCGGAATAGGTTAGGAACAGGTCGACTGCGATGAAGAGCAACTGGGAATACCTGCGCATGCTCATTGCATAG
>JAVFBY010184885.1:0-11164 GCA_034781015.1 Tonicella lineata | reverse complement strand
TAACCTCGGCTTCTTCAGAAAAATAAGTATAACTCATTTGATTCTGTTTTAACAGCAAAAATACCATATTTTGAGGGTGTATGCCCCTTTAATGTTAATCTGGCTATTGTTTTGTTACTCTTATATGACCATTTCCCTATTGTATTGGCGACCTTTATCTAATTTTAGAAAACAAACCATCGTTCAGATGGAACTAATTAGGCCTATATCATTAAACAAGCAATTTAAATTCTAATGCTTATTACAAAGAAACTTGTTGGGATTTTGTATACATGGTTTTGTTCTCCAGCGAATCATTGCTACTCGCTTTAGTTCAAACCTTTCTTCAAATCAGAAGCAACGGGCATCCCAAAGTAGGTAGCAATGAGTAGTAAAAGAAGGTGTATGTTAAGGCATGGACCCAAAGGTAAGAAACAACATGTTTATATAGACAACGGCTAAATTGACCAAAATAAAGTATTTTTCGTTCTGTAAGTTTATACCTTTATTACTTAAAGATTATTCCGTGCCAGGAACTCTCTCGATGTATATTCACACATACTTCAATCATGTTAATGGTCTAAATTTGACCAAACAGTCAGTGTATCCGTGGCCATGGTGTATAAATTTACTAATGGTAAAGTAACCTATAGGCCATGACCCCGGAAAAAGATGACAGTTTGGTCAAATTTGGATCATAAGTTTCTTCACAATTGAAGCATATGTGAATAGTCATTGAGGGGCTGGGGAATAGATAAGATACACTTTGTACATTAGAAATCCTTTATTTTTTTTACTGTGGCCGTTGTCTCAAAAAAGTGTTTCTTGCCATTCCATTTACTTCATAGAACATAGCTATCCATAGGGCTGAAGATCGCAGCAATGCTTCCTGGGCTGGTGGATAAGGTATAAGTATAATATTGAGATTCAGTGGCTTTACAGCTATGTTATGGTAATAAAACATTGAGATACAATGACTTGACATGGTATAGAGATAAGAAATAGTTTCCTCCTCTGACTTCCAGACCAATAGACTTTCCCTGGGCAGTTCTCTATCTTCATTCACTTTGTCAGAAAACATGACAGGTGAAACTTTCATGATCTTCTTCTGAGTTCTCTAATATATGGGTGTGAAGTTTGAGAGTGTCTGCATTAACATCTGTCCACGGAGTAGCTCAAAATCTGTAAATACATAAATCCTGGCACGGAAAAATCCGACTAACATATAGCTGTCCTTTAAACTTCCGTGACGGCAACTCTAAGACATTTTGAACAAGAGTCGAGACGGACCACAGGGAAGAAGAAGTAAAAACAGAAAAAAACAAACCAAAACAAAATAGGACAGATTTTTTCTAACGGTATATGCCGAGGCTAAACTCAGCCTTTCTTGATATTTACAAATCATATTATATTAGCTCGACTTTAAAACTTAATTTAGTCGATTTTAGGCCAATAATATGTATGTCGTTTTTACTTTTATGATAAAGATCGTAATGTTGTAAAAAACGCAAAGTGGTGAAAAGAGCCACGACTGCTCCAGTCCTGTTAGATGCAGAGCTCTGTATCATTATTAGAATACTATTTATCCGTATTATAAGGATACCAAGCAGTGCATGCTGAATAAAAATGTGTAATTTCTATAGTTTTTTCATTTATCGGCTATTCTCCAATTTAGTAATTTACAATTTTGTTTGGTAAAAATGAACTTTCTGAGATATTTATATGTGAAAACTCGATCAGTGATGACGTTTATAAAATGATATTGTTTGTCCACGAGAGTAGTAAGATGGCGAACCATATCGAAAAGCTTCCGAGTTAATTTTGATATTTTTTTTAATTTGTGCCAAAGAACGAGTTTTTAATGCGTAGTTTTAATCTCTCTTTAAACATTTTTAAAATAATTGGTTGAGTTTCAGTCAAACTATATACAGAAACGAAAAGACGGGATAAGCAGTCTTGGAAAAGGCGGTGAGTTAAAAGTTATTAAGCCTACTCCGCATGGCCGTAACGCTGCGGAGATACATGGATTTTGCCCGTCAGACTCACTAACTACTGTCCTGTATGCCTGTAATCTTTCTGCTCAAACGGATTTTCCAGGCTGCATTTACAGTGTTGAGTGACACTACAGCTGTATGAATTTCTGTACAATCAGCATCTTTGAAACGAGTGGGGTTGGCATCCGTCTCCTACATACAAGAGCCTTGGTTATACTGAAGAACAGCGAATCCGACCAGCAAGCTTTTATAACTATATTCTTCACAAAGAGCTCAAGAACACGTCTGCTAAAACAGATATTACTGCCGGTATGCAGTTTTATAAGTTTCGTAGAATGTTATTGCATATTGCTGTAGTTAATATGAAAGTCAAAACAATGATAAACCGCCACTCCTTGCTTTTCAACAGATACAAAAAACAGCAACATTGGATTAAATTATTTTGGAATATCTGGTTTAGAAAAAATTTGGGCAAAATTTGTAGTTCATGATTTTTACGATTGAGATTAAAATTAAGAGGATATTTGTGTGTGTCTTGTCTATTTATATACAACAAGCTGTACCCGCAGCGCTTCACTGGTCCAACCAAACTTAAAGTGATTAAGTATAGTGCCAGAAGGAGGAGTTACAACAATCAATATACATTTCAATGTATCAGGTGGAGGCCAGAGCCTTTTCTGGAGTGGCATCTTGAAAAAGTAATTCAGGGTTCAGAAAGTGACCTCTATTTTTATGTGCCTTAAGCCTTCTCTGTGTCATGCTTTTTCAGAATATACAGCTGTATATGGTTTGTGTGGTCTTTCTCTTTTGGTTAGGGCCGGAGAACACTGCATATACAGACAAACACACACACAGGCAGACGACAGTGACCTTCATTTGTATGTGTTTAATCCCTTCCCTGTGTCATGCACTTTCAAAATATATATGGTTTGTGAGGTCTATGTCTTTTGGTTTTGGAAAAAAATGCACACAGACAAGCACACACACACAGACAGACGAAAGTTACCCCCATTTAATGTGCCTTAAACCTTCCCTGTGTCATGCTTTTTCAAAATATATATGGTTTGTGTGGTCTATCTCTTTTGATTTGGAAGAAAAATGCATACAGACAAACACATGCACACACAGACAGTCGAAAGTCAGTGATCCCCATTTGTATGCCTAAAACCTTCCCTGTGGCATGCCTATTCAGAATATATATGGTTTGTGGGGTCTTTGTCTTTTGGTTTTGGAAAAAAATGCACACAGGCAAACACACACGCAGACAGACGTCTCTCTTTTAAAGATTGAGATGTATACGTATAGCTCAATCGGTAGAGCGTTGGCCCTGCAAGACAAAGGTGCCGGGTTCGATCACAGGTGGCGGCATGCAAACTTGTCTTTCTGTACATTTATAAAATACTTTAACACCAGACCCCAAATTCTGAATAACTCAATTAAAAAATACATTTAATTTTGTGGATAATTTTTTGAACAAAATATGCTACTTAAGTTTATCTGTGGCAGTGCTTTACTTGTAGAATGATTGGCAGCCTATGTTTGGGAGAGACTTCTGGTCACTCGGTCGACGGCCTTTTGTACCTCAGTCTGTGGAGTTTGCCTGCAAGCCAAAAATGTCGGGTTCGATCCTCGGCGAAGGCATGCACAAGTTTCTTTCTCTCGATTTATAAAAAAAGCATGTATTTTCTTGAAGGAACAGAATCTATTGAAATCTCTCACCATCTGAGTCTGTTGTCCTTGGTATATCATTACTCATTTGTAACGGAGGACTATGCTCAGATAAATCAGCAAACGTCACGATTCTCAACAGGACAAAATAGTCAGACAAAAAAACATCAAACGAGAAAAGAAATTGGAAGACGGCAGGGGAGTCTTTCTCATTATGGGTAGTGATGAAAAACATCGACTCGCCAAGTTCTGGGGGCGAATAGCGAGATACAGCAGACACTGGTAACATGGATACGTGACGTTAAGCGGCAGAACATATCATAGATCACCGCTGTGGAATTACATGTATATATCTATCTGGCAACATCAAAAGACAACAACTTTTCACTACAAGTCAAATGTATAGCGCTTGTCCTAAACCAGCGCCTGTCCATAAAAAACATGTCCATTGTCGTGTTTTGTTCAACTTTATTACTCAAAACAAAAAAATGCCTTCTACACCCTATATCAGTTATAGCTGTAATTTCCCGTCCGAATATTACCGTAATACATCATAGAAAGAAGAGTACTGTTTCGTTGCTTTCGTGTGTGAAATTAAATTATATAAGTGCTATAAACGCTTACCCACCTATTCTACCTTATTTTATTAATGCATGTGTATGCTTTTGTTAATATAAACTTTGAAAATAGAACTGGTTAACACTCGTATCAGCGATCTGTAAATTTATCAATTTATATTACCGGTACATGATTTGGAAAATTGATAATGACAGATTTTGTACAATTCAACAAGATACGTATTCGCATCTAACCCAATGCTAGTGGTTTTATTTTTTCTATCCATGCACACTTATACAAATACTAAGAGTCAATATAATATTAATAAAAGTATGAATATCACTTTTACAGAAGCACACAATGCCAGGGCAATTTGGCTTATGTTGACGGTACAATTACACCCCCATCAACTATATACTCTCGGGAGTGCACGAAAGGCAGTTCTGTAGACCCTTGTGGTCTAAGGTCACACTCTAATTAGACAAAATGAGTTCCGGTGGTTAGAGGGAAAGCAACTAACAAATCAGTCCAAACTTCTCTTCAAACCACTTAGTATTTCCGCTTTGTATTTATGCTATACATAATATACCTCGAGCGTCGTGAACTATATTGTGCGCTATAGTTGCAGTCTAAGCATACGTTCTTTTCTATATAGTGACGACCAAGTGGAAAATAAATTTGTAACACTTCAATCATTATCATTTCACATAAATCTTCCATTGTTCTGATTGTCTTTATAAGCTTTGGATCTTGTACATTTTTCTCACAATGTTACGCATATATTTAGGCCTACTTCACTTAGAGTACCACTAACCGCGAGAAGCGCACACACATTCTGTGGAAGCTCACTAATGTAAGCCTATTATTTATCACTAAAATTACATTTATTTTCCTAAAATATACAATGCAACGTTCTTTTGTTGTTGTAATTAGTCAATAAAGCGCTCTAGAAGTCAGACATTTGTTTCTAGAGTCCAGTTATCGTTACGCTAATGTAGGGGAGCGCATTGAATTATTGTGTTCCCACAAAAATTCAAATCTTTTGCTTTGATTTTAAAGAAAAAAAGGCCACCAAAACTTTCACTTTTTGGCAAAACTTTTATCTTTTTGCTGATTATCTACAAAACATGATTACTTATTTAATGTCATATTACAGGTGTAATTAACAATGGTAAGTTCCATATATTTTGTAATAACTAAATATATGTTGAGTTTAAAATCTAGATATCATCTAAAGCACGACGTTGTGTCGGGTTTTGGTTGGTCAACTTCCCTGAGCTAGTGAGATTTGTTTTTCTATTAGGTGTATACAATTCAATGCTGTTCGTTATCTCTAGGTTTTGATGAATGGGATGGTAACTTGTGAGTTATGCACCATTCAAGTGTGGTGGTTTTGTTTGTCTGGCTACAATTACCATCAGTTTAACACTGTATCGTACTATATAAAAGTTGATATACAGCATTTTAAAATTTACAAATTTTAGCTCAGAAAATTAGGAAAGGTGAGGCCCGTACGGGAATCAAATCCACGACACCCAGAGTAAGGCAGCCCTAAATCTCATTTTTCGGAATTACTTGTATATAAAAATAATTGACAAAATATAAATGGAAATGAATATGTTTTATTTATAATATACACAGAAAGCAGACTCTCCTTTCAATCTTGGTAACTTTGACTGAACATTTATCATTTTGGATGTTTATAAACGCATAAATGTTTTTAAGCCTTTCTTTACAAACTGCGTAAACATTTGCATTTATTGGATTCATTAAGCCTTCTTGTTTATTGATAAAATCAACTGCGTATTGAAATGATATCCTGGTAAATTATCTAAAATCAAGGTTCTCAGATAGATGTGGGAATGATTGAATACAGAATTGACTTGCGTAAAAGGATATGTTGTTCAAACATGCCTGTGTGGCTTGTAGAACTATGCGACCTACATGTAATCTACGAAGCGTAGAGAGAAATTTATAAATGCTCATTCATTGTCACATACATAAATGACGCTTGTTTTCTTTCAAATCAACATTCTTTTAAAAATGACGGGAGGTCTTTCTCGCTCATTCGATGTGCTTGTGAAGCCCTGTGGGGCCGTAAGTGTCCGGATGTTGGCTTGGTTAAACTATATTAACAACAAGACAAGTCTGTATAAGCCAGAGGTGCCGGAAGTTCGGGAAGATTGGAGTTGCATTCTTATGATCTATATAAAATGTTACAGACTGTGTGCACTTAGATATAATGATAAAAACAAACGGCAAGCTAATTTAATGTAGTATCCATGCATGTATGCATACCTTTGTGAATAAAATATAGGCTACTTTTAATTGGTTATATCTTATATAGACAACTTGCAAATATACACATTTTAAGCTCTAATGTAAATATTAATACTTGATTCATATCTAATAAATACACTGTGTATTATATTCAAGGTATCTATGGAGGCTTTGTCACTATTCATGTCACGTTATATATCCAGTCTTGCGGTTCATTTCACGTCAAGAATCCGCCTTTATTCGCGAACGTTTGGTATTACCATCAAGGAATTGATAGATATGTAACAGGTTTAATAGGCATTCAAAGACATGTTAGAAACACAAAGATGACTCAGTTGGCAGTCATCTTGAGAAATAGTTCTTGAGAATGGCTCTTTATATTCGAGGTCAAACTGCCATGATATATATCTTTAAAATGTAAATTATTCGAGGTTTCTGACAGGGGAATTTCATCCGTTTCAATTTGAGCAATAGGCTAGATCGTAATGCTATACATATACAGTCTTTTACAGCTATATAATTGTTAATCTTCGCCCAATCTCTAACCATACAAACTTATTATTAACCAGCTCATGGCGCATGAGTACTAGAAAGGCACTCGTATACGGTCCTTGAGCAATGCTTCGTGAATATAAGAAATCGTGAATTCCATGGAGTCGTCAATACAGCTGCCACCCACATGTCTACCTCGCAACCCCCGTCTAACCTTTACCATTCAGTCAGGCCTGTGTTAATACATTTCGGATCAATCAATCGGAGTATGGACGAGATTTCAAAAGTCATGGACCGTGGTTCTGTAAAGGTCTCATAGCCGGACAGCTGCTGTTTCTTTATTTGACATTTTTTATTATATTGCATTATTTTGCACCCACTGAACACGACTTGAATTGCCAGAGAATGAACAAGAAAAAGAGAGGAGAGTTTTCGCCGTATTCAATATTCTAAAGCAATGTCGAACGAATATAAACTTTCACGTTCCATAAACTAGAATATAAAAAACGGATGCAGCCAAACGAAAATTTCCATTATTCCGCGAAACAGCGGTGATTGCTCAAACAGGAAAAAAACCAATGATCGCATCCGGCTTTCACACAATACTTATAAAAAGGATAGAATATAAAACAAAGTTGAAAAGAAATAAACTTAAAATTATTGCTGAATGACGAGTAAGTTTTTAAATATTTTTTTTTAGTACGAAAAACACATTTAGGAATATTATCTATTTATTTCAATTTCACGGCCCGTCTCCCGCGGAGAGTTATAGTTGTCGGCTTCAAGAATTTAATACTGAAATGTAAAAACATTCCTTATTGTTACTGAACCATGTCGACTCTGTCATGCAAGTATGCTTAAAGACGTACAAATAAAACATCAGTCATAGTCTGCCGGGGTCTTATTTACCATATTTGACTCTCTTTACATCAGTATAGACGCCAGATTTAATTATTTTATTGTTTGATCCTCTTCCGGAATGGACCAACTGACCGTTTGTCAAAGACACGTGAAGCCACCAGGAGATAATTAATGACTGCAGTCTAGTTATGAATTACCGAAACAAAATGCACAAAACATGCATGGGTATATGGTTAAACTGTTTTATTTGCTTTTTTGTAATTGTCTTTTCCAACATTCAAATAATTATGCATGTTTTATTTTTTTTATCTAGGTACAGTAAGTGCATAGCTTAGAAATATGCATATAATTTATGTTTAAATATCAAACTTAGAACATGTATATATACGTATAGTGTCCATTAATCTGAAAAACCTGTATACTATTTGTGCAATTTGGTGAATAAATGAAATGAAATACGTAGCCTATAGTGGAGTACATATATTTCTAATTTCAAACTACACTTGCGCGCTTATATATCAAACATAGTGCATGTGTAGTAATCATTCAATATGAAGCGGTTTATATATTTTCAATTTCCAATCCCACTTGCAGACTTATATATCAAATATAGTGCATAACAATTCAATATCGGTAGCGGTTTATATATTTTTAATTTCAATTCACACTTGCAGACTTATATATAAAACATATTATAGTACATGCAGTAACCGTTCAATATGTAACGGAGTATATATTTCCAAGTTCAATTCATACAAAATAATGCAAAAAAAAAAACACAACAAAATAATCACCGACGAACGATTATATATATAATATATGTAGAATGTGGATTAGCTGTTCGTGACTATTTAAATAACTATATACAATATTAGCTTTATGTTCTTTAATTAGACCAATAATCGCCCTATTACGGAAATAAAGAGAACTCAAGACTGTACAATATCTGTAATCAAAATGGTAACAATTGAAACGGTTCAGATAAGTGTAAATGTTTTTACGATGAGTCATGGGTCTAATATATGTGACCAGGTAAAACCATTCATATTCAGATTTTATTGTAAGGTGTATTCAGGTGGATTGCGTCATGTCAGTGTGACCCAATAGCAAGGCGTCTCTCAAGTCACGTGTCAACATGATAGCTCCCTTTGACGTCAAGTTCGCTTTGGTACAATGTGGTCTCTGGGGTGTATTATGATAATTATATACAGTCACAGCTTTCTATAGAGCGTCTGGATTCTTTGTGAAATAGTTGAAAGTAAACTCATAAGCACTATGTGACACGTCTTTAACTTGAACAGAACTCAAACATAGACACATTTAGACTCTATCTGAACAACACGTGGTGAGTTTATAAATAATGACTGAAGAAGTAAATATTTCATATATACATATTACTATATGTGCGATAAAGGGGCAACCAGAAACTCCCTTCATGTAAAAAGAAGGGCTGCTTCATTTTCATAAACAAATATAGGATAATAACGTCATTTACCTTGCCTCAAAAAAGGTCGAGGCTATATAGTGTTACAGACTTGCAGACTATATGACGACGGCCCTGTATGAATTCAACCCATTGGAATGTTACCAAGTTTGATGAAAAAAAAACTCGAGGAATTTTGCGTTTATCGAAATTGCAATGCGATCATTTTATTGGACTAGTGTATAAAAAAGCAATATCATAAAAAATCTAGACAAGATCGAAGTTACTGCAAATAAACGATAAATTATTCCATAATATAATCATTCTTTTTACGAGTTAAGAAAAAAAGCTAACAAGACACAACTACGATTCAAGAATATCGAAAACAATCGTGTAAACTGAAATTGCTAAACGCTGTTAAATATAGCCAATGCAGGAAACGGATTAAAATTTTGGGGAATATTGAGTTTGTTTTTATTGAACGTTATACAGCACAATGTAATTACAGCTTGGCAGTTATATTTCATAATAAAAAGCCGGTCAATACTGGTAATGTAGAATAACGATCTATCACATCCAGTTAACGCGGCATCTATTGATTTACTGCACAAATACAAAACCCACTTTATCTTGTATAATACAGCTCAATTGCAGGCTTTCTGTTTAGCAAATAAACTTCAAATACAGATTCTGACTGAGTAATGCATTAATTATGATCAAATTAATAGAGTTAAAATTGAAGTATAGGTACAGTGTTGCAGATACAAGTATCAGCAAGATGAGCTGCAATCTGATTAAAATCATATATTAGCTCCCTGGTATTGTATTGTAGCAATGTAGATCTGACAACATACTATGGCAAACAGTGTCCAATGACGTTAACTAGTGTGGGGCTCAAGAAAGGTCACCGTTTAAATTGTCAAATGGAAAATCAGATAGCAGGAAGTATAGACGCTTTTAAGCTAGGGCAGTCCCAGGGGAATCCCCTATTCACCCACCTTGGATTGGTAAGCTGCCCTCTGATTGGTCGACCAATCAACATCATTTGGTGGGGTTTGTCCTCAGACCTACATCATGACAATAAAATACCGGGGAGTACAAACACCTGAGTACAAAAAACTGACCCTTGATTACAAACGTACCTTTAAAGTTTGATCAAAAGAGTCCATGCCCTGTATTAACTTGCCTGGGTGGTGTTCACCCAGTGGAAAAGGGTAGTCACTTCCCAATAGCACCTTATCCTGAAACAAATCATACACATAGTCTTTTTAAAATCAGTGATTACATCAAAAGCAACATGAAAGTAAGATGTTGAAATTTTAATGTTCATGCTAAAATTATCTTCCCTTAAAAAAAAACCCCTCTTCTCTTGGCCAAATTTCAACCACTCACTCGCAATGGCACCAAATCTGGATTATTTATAATGTCGTAACTCAACCTAAACCTAAAAAAAATCACCCTACAATCTCCATAGGCTACAGAGAAAATTCTTTTTTGGCGCATAACAGGAAGCCTCAAACTTGTGAGTACATTGAAGGGGGTTTGGCAGTCCAATGCACAACAAACTAAGCCATGCCATGTCCCCAATGTTTGTTGGGAAAAAGTAAAATAACACTGATACCAATTATACCATTATACAACAGAATAGGATTTCTTTAAACTTCATTTGAGAATTTCTTTTTTATTTTATCTGGCACATTATTTCAAGAATACTTTGCCTGCTGGCTAGGGTTTTTATGACGTACTTAGAGACATGGTCGCCCAAAATTATTTTTGGGGTAATTATAGAATTACATCAGTTATGCTTATTTTTCTCACGAAGCAGAAGCTAAAAGCTTTTCGTTAATTCCACCCCCAACTTTCTAGGCTAAGTAGAAATTTAGAAGTAACTTAAAGTAATAAATTGAAA
>JAVFBY010184663.1:0-11170 GCA_034781015.1 Tonicella lineata | reverse complement strand
ATTAAGATAAATGCTCTTGTTTCCTTATGTTTGCGATTGCTAACGAAATTATTAACCTTGCTTTTGTGTTGTTAAACCCAATCTAATACGATTTAACGATATCGTTAATTCAATTATCGTTATATATTAATTAATTACCAATATCGATAAAAGATTTGTCGATATAGATCAATGATTAATAGATGTGAATAAACAAATTCTTAAGATAATACATTTATCAATTTAGATAAATCCAGCACAATAATACACTTAAATATCTTGGATTTATCAACAAAAATTGTAAACTAATGAAATTACCAACGGCTCTCATGTGCAGCAAAAAAATTTCAATTGAGACTAAGCAGAAAGGCTATAAACAGCAGTTAAGAAACAAAGTGTTCTGAGTGTGTGAATAGCTTTGATAAACCCGTAAGAGCCATTTTGTTAACTTGGTAGACTTTTCAAGCCCTATCGTTTCTGTCTTTATAACATTGTAAATCAATGATAGATATACCCTTAATATTACTATGATATAAAGTTTTCAACAAATATATTTACATAGACTCAATTATCTGTGTATATTTTCCCTCCATGTATACTCGTGGACAAATAGTAGTATAGAAGGAGCAGAATACCGCGCATGCCTTTTATGCAATAACCCTAGGTTGAGGCCGATGGATCCCCGTTAAAACATTGCCCCTCTTGCGCGGCGCTCACGTGCGTTATACAGTATTGGCGCTCCACGGCGCTCCGTGCACGCGTGTTGAATCTTCACGGCGCATTACATAAATAGTAGCGAGCAGACTGCTCACTACTTAAACGTAGTAGAACCTTCAAGAAGCCCCAAACACCCACGGTGTATTACATAAATAATTGTGCGCGGGTGCGCACATGCGTTAAACAGTAGTAAACGCATCACGCTCCTTTTATTGACAGTTTATTGAATAATTTTAATTAGAAGTAAAGAATCTGCTTGATTAATCCTAGATTTTATAGTTCAGTTGTCCTTACATGTTCCATGTTGGTTATATTCACATTTCTTGTGATCAATCGCTTGCCTTCAAGAGGTATTCTTCGGGTAGAACTTGGTCAAACAGATCTTTTCTCATCCGTACAGCGTTTCGTAGCGCTTCGTCTGGTGGAATGTCAGAGACTTCTTCTAAATTGCGTTTGGTTTGCATAATTTGTTGATGTATGGGATCCTGTTTCAATACGAGACAATTGCTTTGCAGTTATATATATGCATTTCGGACGGCTTTTCGTATAGCTGGTACGTTGGCTTCGTAAGTGTTTTGTACTTTGTCAGGCTCATCATCACCTTCATCGATAGTGTCATCTTCAAAATGACATAGAACATTGTCCACCATTCCATATCAGACATCGGACAATGGTTCTTCTTGGCTAGCGGTGTTCTAAGTAATCTCTTCTCTATCCACGCTTGAGTCCGAATCTTCACTCAAGACAGACTCAGCGGCTTTACTGGAGATCTCAACGTCTTCATTGTAATTCGGGTTGTCAAAGACAGAGGCTGCTCCATCATTCTCTCAGTGTGTATTTCGTCGGAGTGCTTTGTCTTATGCCGCACCATATCGTAATGCCTTATAAAGCCACGGCTACATATGTCGCACACATACGTCATTCTTCTTGAAGAAGTGCAGGGCAACTGAACGTTGTCAGCCAACGCGGGTGTTTTATTACTCTTACGGACCCAACGCGCTCGGCCCATGTTGACGCCCGCCGCCCGTTATGACGCCAGCAGCGCCCACCTAGACGTCCGTAACGTCGTCATGGCACCCACAGCGACGCCTGCAATGCCCGCAGTGACGCCCGAAACGTCCGTAATGACGCGCGTAACGCCCGCAGTGACGCCCGCAATGACCACCGTTACTTCCGCAGTGACGCCCGCAACAACCGTAACGGCACCCTTATCGCCCGCAGCCGCGCCCGTTACGGCGCATTGACGCCCACAACGACCGTAATGACACCCGTAACGCTCGCTGCGCCTTCCGCCCAAGCCGCACACGACTCATCACTACTTAAACAGGAGTGAAGTTGGTAATATACTATAATACGTTGAAAAATTATCCCTATACCCACAACCCGTGAGCGGAGCGTGGAGCGCCCGCACACTATTATTTATGTAATACGATGCGAAGATCATGCGTGGAGCTTTTACTACTGTATAACGCACGTGTGCGCCCGCGCACTGCTAATTATGTAATACAGTGTGATACTCTTTAACGCACGTGCGCGCCCGCGAATTATTATTTATGAAATACGGTGTGCGGAGCGTGAGGCGTTTACTACTGTTTATCGTAAGCGCGCCAGTGCACTATTATTTATGTAATACGGTGTAAGGTGGGCGTGAGGTTTTTACTACTCTTTAAGGCACGTGCGCGCCAGCGGAATATTATTTATGTAATACGGTGTGAGGAGCACGAGACGTTTACTACTGTTAAACGCATGTGCGCACCGACGCACTATTATTTATGTAATACGGTGTTTGGAGTTTGAGGAGTGTACTACTGTTTAACGCACGAGCGCCCGCGCACTATTATTTATATAATACGATATGAGAAGCGTGAGGAGTTACTACTGTTTAACGCATGTGCGGGCTCGTGCACTATTATTTATGTAATACGTTGTAAGGAGCGTGAGGAGTTTACTACGGTTTAACGCACGTGTACGCCCGCGCACTATTATTTATGTAATACACCGAGGGGGTTGGGGCTTCGTGAAGGCCCTTCAACTGTTTAAGAAGTGAGCAGTCTGCTCGCTGCTATTTATGTAATACACCGTGAAGGTTCGACATGCGTGCGTGGAGCGCCGTGGAGCGCCATTACTGTGTAACGCACGTGAGCGCCGCGCATGTGGGTCTATGCTTCAACGGGTCGTTTTGCGGATCCATCTGCCACAACCTGTGGCCATTACATAAAAGGCATGCGCGGTATTCTGTTCCCTCTTTACTACTACAAAGATTTCTTAGAATATATGTATATATTATAATCTGATAACATACATAAACAAGCAATTCCCTAACGCTCCAGCAGGCATGCTATGGTTTAATTACATGACAACTACAATGTCAAGTCATTGCTACTCATATGTTGATTGGTTAATGTAGAAAGTAGGACACAACAAATGTCGGCCTTTGTTGGAAAATAGGTCCATGTGCCAACATCAGGCTACATGGTTGACGGTGTTTGACCGTATTGGACGATGCGGTCTACATAACCAACAAACGCATTATGAAATTATAAAACAACAGTTGTACCTTGTTGTCAGGCAAAAGTGTATCGTGTAGACGTACAAAAAAAGATGTAACTTGCTACTAGGTATAGCACCACACCATTTATATATGCTTATGTCGCTAATGTCAAAATAGACAGCTTTATAATATACATTTGTGTTTTTCTTCTTCAGCAAGTTGTTGGTAGATGGGGACGAGACGAGGGTAAAGTAAATCATGGAGTCTAAAACTAAAGTTGATTTTGCGTGGAACGAGGACCGTGCCATTATCGATAATCCAAGTACAACAGCGTTTTTGGTGACCAACTGCTCAAACTCTACAAATGGCTTCTTACCTCTTGCCATACAACCTTTACTTAGCATTGATCCACATCTTAAAAATGTTGCCCAAACCGCTCTACAGTTTTCTGACGCGGTCGTTTGCCTGCAGGGTGGATTATCGAGACACGAAACAGCTGCAGTCTGGATGCTCCTTCACTCGGCAGAATGGCAGAAAACATATCTGCATTTACAAAACTTACTGATTAGAAATAACAAAGACGACCTAAGTCCATTTCTTCCGTATCTTAAACTACTCAACCGGGCACTCCAAACGCTACCAAAGTTAAGAGGCAATTTGTGGTACTATTGTGACAAAGACGTTCACCATCTGTATCGCACTGGCACTGTGTTCAACTGGCCTGTGTTTCTACGGTGTAAAGTCCAAAGTGAAATGACCTTAGACGATGGTCATTTACAGACGGGGAATACGATTTTTTGCATTGAAACAAGTTCTGGTCGAATGGTTTTCCCATTTTCACACATTGGAGCCGAATATATTCCAGTTGTTATTTCTCCAAATACATTTTTCCAAGTGATATCTGTGTCCCAATTACGCGGGAACATTTTTTTGATAGGTCTTAAAGAGATTCATTCTCCATACGCCTTAGAACCTAGAACTTTATTAATAGCAGATCAAGATGCTGAAATATCTAGTCAGCAATACTGGGATAAGCTTTTACAAAAAATGGATCCCGTGACTTCATGTGCAATTTTCTTGAGTGCCTGCAAAATCGCTCATGCCACAGCAAATGTCCCTTTGTTCTGTGTGTTTTTAAAGCGTCTCTCAGAAATGTCCACATTGCAGTGTACAACTGCAGATTCAGCTCTAGTTTTATCAACTAACCTTAACGAAATGAAACGCTACTCTTGTTACATCGTGGTTCAGTTGTTCGGAAGTTCAGTACTCAACGCCTTATACTCAAATGGAGAATTTAAGACTTCTCAAGTCGTTGACACAGATGTGCAAAATGTTGTGCTGAAAGCAATGTACAACTACAAGGAGTCTAAAGATATGACCCAGACTGGACTTAAGTTCTTATTTACATTGGCTAACTTGTCAGTTGATTTTGATCAGCCACAGCACATTGTTGATGTTGTTTTCAATTCAATGAAGTATCACAGCGAAGAAAATGACATTCAGACCCTGGGTTGTTCTGTGTTGGATAATCTGTCTCAAAACGTAAAATATGTGTCCTTTATTTCGGAACGGCAAGGAAGGGAAGTCCTTTTGAACACGATAAGATTTCATCGTACTGAAAAGGCATTGACTGAAACTTGTTGGAGAATTTTACTCAGGATTGTTAGGCATAATAACACCAATAATTGCACAGATAATGATAACCAAAACACAACGGTTGGCAGCTTTTTGGAAGTTCTAAAGGACGTCTTAAAGTCTTACAGCAAAATCCCAAGTATTCAAGCAGTAGGACTTTCAACCTTGGAGGAGACCCTGGCGATTTCCGCAAATCACATGTCTGCTGATGCGTCTTACTTAGAACTCATAATCACTGCAATACGCACCCATGGTTCAATTGAAACAATTGTGGATTGTTCGTTTGGTATTTTAGTAGAATTTACTAAATCTTCAACGCTAACAAAAACCCTGGTTAATCGGGAGGCTTTAACGTGTATTTTAAGTGCTATGAGTCATCATTTCAATGCTGTAAACATACAGGAAAACGGCTGCAAAATACTTCGAAATATAGCTATAAATGGATGCCGTGGATATCGTCAAGATTGGGACATCATTCTTGGCATCTCTTCTCCTATCTCGAATTCTGAAGAAAATCTCTTTGACTATCGCTTGAAAGTTGTTGAATCTGGGGGGATAGACGTGATTATTTCAGCTATGAAAACTCACATAAATCATATCGGAACTCAACGGGAAGGTTGTTTGGCGATCCGCACTCTCTCTGTCAATGCGGAAAATGTTATTGAAAGTCGAAGACAAGAAGACGTCAGGGCTGTTCTTGCTACTTTTTCCAAAACCTCAAATAGCGATACACTGCTGACGGCAGCTCTCCGGGCTCTAGCCATTTTGACCATACACCCATTAAATAGGGACTTTGTTATTTTAAACAGTGGAGTTGAATGTGTCCTTAGTGCTCTTAGATCATATCCAACTAGTGGGAAAATAGTTGGAGCTGGGGTTGCGATATTGGTTAATATGTCGAAGGTAACGGATGGTGCCCTTAGCATTTTGCGTGGGCAAGGGTTACAGTTAATGATAATGTTATTGGATTCCGATATAGACAATGGGACTATTTTGGCCTCTGTCTGCACTATGCTTGCTAATGTTTGTTTGCTTCCACTTCATGTATTGAAGGCTGACGATCGGCTACCTGTCGATATAATGTTTGAGGCGGATGCATATCATAGTGTGACAGATCTTATGAGCAGATTTCCTGAAAGCTTACAGCTTCAGAAAGAGTCGTGTCGGGTGATTTGTACATTGCCCCGTGACTTAGACACCCGTACATTAGACCGGAACGCTATCACACACACTGTTTTCAAATCTGTACAAAATGTTTCTGATGATGTTGAATTGATATCATTACGCTGTCGGGCTGTGGGTCGAATAATTACATTCGACACGATGATTCCAGACGAAATAGTCCATATGGTTTTGTCGACGATGCAGCAGTATCGTACGGACAGAAATCTGATGAGGGAATGTTGTATAACTCTATCTAATATGACAGTCACTGGTGATCGCGTCTTGCAAACGATTTTCAACAAAGGGGGCGTGATCTGTATGATAAATTGTCTGAAACAGCATCAATCAGATGAACAAATCATGGTGACAAGTTTAAAAATCCTAAACAGAATTTCATCGATCCCGCTAAGTCGTGTCGTTTGGGAACTTTTAAATCCATTCCAAACGCCATCATCGGAATTAATTCGTCAGCAGATTACTTCAGTTGGAGGAATGAACACGCTGCTCGAAATTGTAACGAATAATTTTGAGGACCGTTCTATTTTATTATTAGTGTCTGAGTTGTTCTTAAAAACATCTTCTAGCAAAGGACGAGTAACAGATCCAAACCTCGTGATAAGGATTAACAAACTCATCAAAGACATAGTCAATTATTATTCGGAAGAAGATCTCCCTGTTCTCTTATTCTGTGGCGAACTTTCACAACTGGTTAAACTCTAGTTTTGTTTATTGTGCAATTAAAGAGGGCTTTATTTTGCAAAGTGCCACGAGTAGGTTTAAGGGACGTACATATATGCCTTGTCTCCTTCATAAAGAGAACTTATTTCACTCAGAAAAACAGAAACATTCCCAAACTTAACGCATCCCATAAAATGCAAATCCACAAAAATTCTGGAATTGGAGAAGTGATAAACATTTTGCATTTGTTAGAGATTTCAGATTTATTCTGAATATTTTTTTGTTTTCGTGCCATTTCTTTGCATTTGACAATTTGTCATTACTTTGTCCATGCTTGTTTACAGTTAATTTAGGCATTTTTGTAATACTTGGAAGACTTGTCGTGGCGCATTGGATTGGAGTACTAACTCAAATCAAGACACCGATTATAAAATTCCGTAAGCGGTGATATTTTATTTTGTTAATTGTCCGAAAAAAAATAACAGGCAGTTCTTTAGGTCTCCCATAAGAGAAAATTCTAAAAAAATTCTGGAATTGGAGTAGTGATAAACACTTTGCATTTGTTAGAGATTTCAGATTTATTCTGATTGTTTTGTTGTTGTCGTGCCGTTTCTTTGCATTTGACAATTAATCAGTCAATGTTTGCATGTTTACAGCTAATTTGATATATATATTTTTTTAATTGTCAAAAAAATAATAACATGCAGTTCTTTAGGTTTATCATTTTGTCAACCTGCATCAGCTCTAAATATTGGCGAAAAAAGGCAGTAATAACAAACGGAGACGTAAGGATCTAGAATCCTCGGTCGAAAATCTTGACCTAGAAATAAATGAAAATCGTAGCATTAAGGACAAATATTTAATAGCATTTAGCTTGCTGACTGTGATAGTTGTTAAACCTTTCAATCAATAATAAATATCCATTAAAGCAATTTAATATATTTTGATATCCAGGAGTTTTCCCGTTTACGATGACATAAGTACTGTCGGATGTTCTTGTTGTTAACGCCGCATTGAGGCCATTTCAATTATATAAAGGCGGTGCCAGTTAGAATGTCAGTAAATACACTCCCTGACGTCCACAAGCCACGTGGAACTTTCTCATACAATGATGTATTTGAGGGTAGCTCTGCTTTGTTAGTCTTTCTAAACTTATGGAATAAGCGAAACCCATGATATCAGCTCAAATATCCGCCTCGGCTGACGATACATCCGTTTATGTTGCGGTTGAAGACCCACACACAAGTGCGGGAGTGTTAAACTCGGAATTATTTAAAATAAAACAATGGGTTGACAAATGGTTAGTCAAATTTATCCCAGAAAAGTCAAAAACTGTGAATTTCAGTCTAAAACGTACAGCTCCACCTCAACCTGGTCTCTTATTTGGTGATGACGTATTGTGTAATGTATCTGAACACAAACATTTGGGTGTCACCCTTACATCTCCATGTCAATGGAAGTGTCACATTGAGGCGGCATTTAAAAAGGTTAGTCCCATGAGCAACTGTTTGAAATCACTCAAATATCGTCTTTCTCGTAAATCATTAGAAACTTTGTATAGAACATTTGTAGTTCCAATATTTGATTATGCTGATGTAATATGGAGCGGCTGCAATGAGGAGCAATCCAATAAATTAGGAAATCTTCACTTAGATGCTCTCAGAACTATATGTGGAGCGGTCCGTGGGACGAGCCATAAGTCTATATATGAAGAAACTGGCTTTGTGTCATTAAAAGTCAGACGCCACAGACACAAACTGAGTTTGTTTTACAAGATGGTAAATAGCTTATGTCTACCATACTTGTCAAGTCTCGTTCCACGCACTGTGTCACAACTTAGCGATTACCCATTGAGAAACATCAATGATCTAATTGTACCGTTTTGTCGGACTGAAATCTATCGAAATCTGTTCATTCCCTCGTGCACTAATAGCTGGAACAAGTTAGATCACGATGTGAAAAATTCCCCCTGTTTCAGTTTGTTTAAAACAGCTCTTGTTCAAAACGATACGATATGTCCAAGTTACTACTACTTCGGAAGCAGAATGGCGCAAATATATCATGCCAGGCTTCGTCTACAATGCAGCGATTTAAACGCTGATAAATTTAATCACTTCGTCACACTGAGAGACGCCTGTCTGTTATAGATAGATATTTATCATCTTGTCTATGCTGGTTACCTACTAGAAGATAAATGCATGTAATATTAACCAGAGTTTGATCCAGGATTTTAATGAAAGAACCTGTCACACTTTCAATAGGGGACATTTATTTTCAGTCGGTAGAATTGGGGGATTTTTTTCCCTATTTTTTTTTGTAGCATTAAATGATTTCTTTTTGTCAGGATGCATACATGTACTAAGTCACCTAATTTACTGAAGGAACAAGTTTGCAATCAAACTGGACGGCAGAATTGTGTTCCTGCTAAATGTTAAATTTATGCATATTCCTCTTTATACTAAATTTGTGAGGGTTTAAACTTTAAGGGGATTATTTTTAAGGCCTTTAGGGTATTAATGGGGCCTATTTACATAGGGAATGGGGCCTGTCAGTTAGGGAATGGGTCCCTTTATGGGCCCAAGGAACATAGGCAGATTAAGCCCTGTATTAACTTAATAGCAATATATATATGGTATTCACACTTCTCTGTGTAATATCCTCTATGTAATTATTTGAAGAAGGATTATAATATTAACTTTGGTTATTTTTGCTTTCTATTTGTTCTAGGATGGTATATTGTCTGGAAGGTCTTCTTGAGCAGGTTCAAGTTTGTCAGGGAGTTGTTAGGGACCAATTCTGGAGAGGAAATAAATGCGGACAAAAAATCTAGACGACCAAGACGATCAAGAGTTGACTGACAGCTGATTATAGTTTTACGAGACTTTACATTCAAATGTCCAGTTTTAACTAAAAAAGGATTCTGTCCCGGCCAAGCAACATGGTATTCTTAGTCGCATGGCTTGTGTACAGGGCCCAGCAGAGCTGAGGCAGTACAAGTCGCCTGGTGGTGACCGGTAACACTGATTCATCAGTGACAGCAGGTGGAATTAGCAATACTGGATTCCAGGTACATCTTTGCCATTGGTAACTAATGGCAAGGAAATCTTATTGGCTAAAAACAGGGTTTGTACACTACCTTGAAACCCCTTGAAAATCACGATTCAAATTCAAGGCTTTGAAAGTCAAGAACATGACTAAAAGACCTTCAAAATACTGTGAAATGAGAATTGGGCTGTCAGAATAAGCCATCTGATGAAGTTCTAAATTGATTTTGTTGGTGTGGGGATCGCCAGAATTCCCTGAGCAACACAAATATTGAGTGTCTGTGCTTCACAATATCAGGCGGTGAGACTTTTGGAAACGTTGGAAAATTTATCCTGTTAAAAATAAACATAAGAGCATGGTGTCTCATCCTACAAAGTCCCAAACCATGAGAAACGTATAGGTGTTTTTGAAAGAAGCGACCATCCTGAAGTGAAGATTCCTTGAAAATTTTAATTATTACCTTGAAAAGACCTTGGAAAGGTACTTATTTATTTCATACATAGTCAACGGGCCTTGACCCAATTACAGACTACATCAACGCTATATACATATACGAACCCTGTAAAAGTAAGTCTTATGTTCCCAGAAAGACCACTCTAAATGTAGTTAATGTTGCCAACCATGTTACACCTCTTCATCTGTTATGGGGATGGCTTTACTTGATACAGACTGGTGACATGGAGCTCAGCACAAACTTGGTGTAAGTTAATACTTTTGGAGTTGTTACCAAAATGAAAGAAGACAATCAATTCATGAACCATGATTATGACATGAAGAAATGTTGAACAAATGTTTCTGAAATTGGTGCTATGACATGTAAATTTGATGTATTGTGCAGGACTGGACTGATGAAGTGCAAATGTGCGAATTGTCCTTTCTTAAGTTATAAAATGCAACATTGACAGTAGGAGAAAAAAAATGCCACAATAGGAGAAAAAAAACACAATGAAAATACTTGTCTGTTTTCTGCAATATTTTCATGCCTTTATGGTTCTGGCTGCAATAACCCAAATGTCAGTTGACAAGTTACCCTTTTAAATGCTCAAATTGTCAATGAATCAATCATTTATATATTTGTAAATCCGGGAGTGAGGAAAATGATTTTCATCTTTTGCTTTACTGGCAGCTGTCATTGTATGCTAAGTGACGTTTTTGGTCATGTGACTGTACTATAGGCATATATCTCAGTGGTACAGATCTAGTGACCTATTTTAAGCTGAGCCTATATTTAAATAAATTATTTATTTAAATATAGGCTCAGCTTAGTGACCTATTATGATTTATGAAAGTCTTGATTATGCGCTGCACACAATTCAACGGGAAAACTCATTTGCATGAATGAATACATTGAACTTGTAGTGCCCAGCATCATATGTGACCCGGGATAGCAAAATGAGTCACAGTGACCCTATTTTCTTCATCATATATTAATCATATTAAGATCACTCACAGTACTGAACG
>JAVFBY010184552.1:0-11170 GCA_034781015.1 Tonicella lineata | reverse complement strand
TATGTTCATCAAAGGTGACGGGAATACAGAATTTCTTTTTCAACAGCTATTGAGAGCAAAGCCGAATTAATTTGTTTGAGAATTCTCAAGTCTTGTTTTAGAAAAATGTTCAATGTTTTCAAATTGCCTTTTTGTAATAATCAACGCGCCAAAATAATGACATCAAATAATATTTACTGAAACTTGTAATATTGAATGTTTGTGTTGGCTGAATAAGAAAAATTAGAGCTCCGCGCCTCTACAAAGACAACACTCGTGCTATAGTTGAAAACTAATGTAAACAAGCGCAACTATTTAATATCATCGACAACAGTGACCTACTGTTCGGCCTATAGCCTTTTTTCAAAGCAGATATATTTTCCACCGAGACTACTGCCTTTGTCAATCGTTTGTTTTTTTGTGTGTGCTGTTAGATCGTCTGGGTGAACTGATTTATATATAAATAGCTCGACCATAAGCCTAAGTGTTCGCACGGGACGTGACGATAGAGAGACAACTGTTAGCCAGATTTTAGACTTAAAAAAGTAATAATTAAAAAATAAAATACAATTAAACCTTAAAAAAACACTGCCAGTAACTAAAAATAGAACTAAATTATCCCTAACCCTAAGTCCGAGACAAAAAAAAAAAAAATTATTTTTGAAAAAAAATGAAGTTGAAAGAATCGAACCGGCGACCATTGAATTACGAGTCGAACGCTCTAACCATAACACCAGAGGATGACCATGAACACTTCGGTTTAATTTGTAATGTCTGTGTCGCAAAAAAGATAGGATCACAGGAGCAGTGTTTTGCTTGGTTGTCTCGCCATTCTTTAAACAAAACAAGTAATTGTGTTTGATTTCCATTATAAACAGGGCCCATTGGAATACTTTGCTCTCCTCAGAATTTTTTAAAACTATTTTATTTAAACATTCTTTTCGAAATAAAATATGTCAGGCCGCAACAACAACAACACACGTTGTCTGCTATCGGCATGATTTGCCGACAGGGTTTTAGGAAACAAGCGAAATTACCCCCAAAAAGGCATTTTAGTAACTATAAATACGAAGGAAATATAAAACTAAAGAATTTTCTTCTCCAGTAATAATATATGGCTGAATTAAAATATTAAAGGGACAGAACTCTTTCATCAACAAACTTGGCGTGTTTCGTTTGGGAGCAGTTATTATTTGTAGTTGATTTATCGATATCCATAATTCCGCCCGATTTATCGATATCGATAATTCATTTATCTTTTTTATCTTATTATATCGATATCAATAATTCGTTTATCGATATCGATAAATCAGGGGGAATTATCGATATCGATAAATGCATTATCGATATCGATAAATGAATTATCGATATCAATAAATGAATTATCGATATCGATAAATGAATTATCGATATCGATAATTCAATTATCGATATCGATAATTCAACACTATTTATCGATAATAAATGAATTATCGATATCGATAATATTTATCGGCATCGATAAATATTAATCGATATCGATAAATATTAATCGATATCGACAATTCATGTATCGATATCGATAATTCGGGATTAAATGTTAATATAGCCCTCCATACTGAGTACGGCGTTAAACCCCAATCAATTATATCTTTTTGTATCTTTTCGTAAACTGGTAGGACTGTTTTGCGTGAAGAGATGTTTGCAATAGTACACGGAACCAGGAATCCAAAAATTACGTAATCCAATGTAAATCTGGTATTTATATCATTGGCAGTTAGTGAATGAGAAAACAGACATATAAATCTAAATCGAGCATAGAGCATATCTATTCCAGGTGATTATATTGCCTAAGAAAGCGTTCCGATGTTTTTTTTGTTGCGAAAACCCAAACTGGCAGACTCTTTAATGGAACGTGTCAATAGTGACTCAGGTCGATCAGGTTTTTCCATTCTAATATTGAATAGTAACTGGATTAACCATTTAATTTAATTGACTGTCTGACAATCATTTTATTTGATAGACTCTAATCCTATGTGGAACACGGGATTACTCTCCGGCAGCAAGAGTGCCCCCTGTTACTTAACCATTGACCACAGACGACCTCAAATTTAACTGGCAATTCCGAATCCATTTGTATAACACCATGACTGGGCAGATTTCATTTGCATATAAATTACTAAAGTTTCTTTGAGAAGGACTAGGTCAGTTTTGCCTGTAAGAAACATTGTTTAAATGTTTTAAGAAAGCAAAGGTTTGTCCAAAGTGAAATAATATTATGTTCTCTCCAAGTTGTTTGCAAAACTGCTTTTAAATATTTTGTACGATTTTTTGGTTTTTTTTCTGATTGGATCCTAAGCGAAATTAATATATGTAATGTAATGCTATATTTTTTCCCAGCAGATTACACAGTCAAGAGACTTCTAGGTCGTTAAATATAAACACATTTGTTTTGTCTTTGGTGACTTAGCAGTATTTAGTTTTACAATAGTCTCTTCATAATTATTATGCAGATAACTATTCTGCCTTAAAACTGCCACTGTTATCAATAAATGTAAATACTGTATAGAAAATAGCCTCAATGTTTTCAGCTGACAAATCATTACTTCCTTTAAGAAGAATATCAATCAGGTGATCAGATAATAAAGCAATGCACATTGTAAAATGAACACTGGGCATAAGATGTTTACAACCGTGGTTAGTGGATCTTTTTGCAGAGCTGCAAAAGCAAGGAAAAATAGCAAATAGTGTATTGGATCCTCTTAACCAAGTGCACAGAAGGAACAGTCATTATTTGGAACAATGCTATATCTAGCTAGTTGAGCTTGGTGGAGACAGGCTGATACTGATTCTACAGTGATTGACCAAGGAATTCTCAAAAGAATAAGAATATAAATCGATACATGTCAAATATCGTATGTTCAATACGCGCAGGATTGACGTTGATATTTTCTTGGTTACGAAAACGACGCCCAGATGAAAACAGTACTGACGAGGGACATTCTGAAGACAAATACTCTGAAACATCATGTTTTTAAAATTTTATACACAAGATGCAATCTTCGATGACGTCTCCTATCCTTAATTAATCAATTTAAGATACCCTTGGTAGCATACTCTTTGATCGTTTAAGTAAGCATAGGGTTTTTTAAGCTTTTTCAGTGATGTATATTTGAATATGATCAGACGAGGTAAAGCGATTGTTTAACACGTCCTCGATGTTTAGGATTGTTTGCTAATTTAACATTGCCTGTGTCTAATCGAATATCAAGCTGACGCAAGGATTTTTTTTAAAGAAATTATGAGGTAGATAGACTTTTTGGCATTAACAGTTGTTAGACATTGTTTTGCCCAGTTAGACAATTTATCAAGATCACGAGATATGCGTAAGCTCACTATTAGGAGTTTCATCAATTTGAGTCGATAATGAAGTATTATCAGCAAAAACATTTATATCACATTCAAAGCTGTCTGTAATGTCATTCTCGTAGAGTAGATAAAAAAGACAGGGCGACAACTCCCGTATTACAAGGTTTTGGTTGACATTCATACCTTAGAATAAAGTAGGCTTTGATCGGAGAAATTCCGCTTATTTTCTAGCAATTAATTGATATCAAATTAAACCCTACCTTAGCGATGTTCTTTGGTCACCACCATTAGCTGTCGCCGAAACGTGAAAACATAACTTTCTTAAATTAAGTGACGAAAATAGTAATCAAACAATACCGGATATATACTACGGCTGGCATACCCTTTCCAAAGGTTAGCAAGATTTCAGTCTGCTCATCGAAACTAAGTTCTTATTTTTTTTTTTTTTCATTTCAACGGTATAGTTATAAGTTATGGACAACCGTTAATACTGCGTACAACCATAGCAATCTGAATTTGTTGATAAAAGTTGATTTTTGGAACGTTTAACCATTTTGAAATTTTGTGCACGTCGTATTAACTGATATACAGCTTTGGTAACAGGTGTTAAAATACAATTTGTCTTTATCTGCATTCTGCAAGATCAACTGACAAATATCGTGTTTCACAACGGCTGGTCCCTGATGTATAATATATTACACGTGGTTGAGATTTAATTACCACTGCTTATAAAAGAAAAAAAAAACATTTGAAACACATGATCTGCCGTAACGTGAGTTTGACGCACGCTTATTAAATGTGTCAGTTGACAATGATTTAATGAAGGTACCATTGCAAAAGAACAACACGCAATGAACTATGTTGAATGGCATAATTCCAGGCACTGGCCATAATACGCGTCTTAAATCTGACGTTGCTAAAGAAGGCATCGTTTAAACAAGAACAAAAAGCTCGAAATTCAAGCAAACCCCGTGGGTAAGGTATTGTCAGAAAATACTACATGTGTATTGTTAAGTCACCCAGAGGGATATAATAGTGGCTTTACACAAAATACAGTGAAAGTTTTAAGAATGGTAATGTATGTAAATTACACTGCTGTGGTGGACAAGCACATTGTTTGAGTTTTGTTCAATGCCACTGTCAGACCAAAAAGTAGTAAAGTACTATACAAGAATTGAATTCGTGTAGACTTACATAAATACCAATAAATAAAACAAGAATTGAATTCGTGTGGACTTTCATGAAGGCCAATTACTAACATAAACATACCTTATTGCACAGTTAAAAGCCAGTATATATGAAACTCAATAACTTTTCACCTGGGTCAAAATTAAGAAAAAAACATCTGATAAGTTCTTTGTATTTGTCTCTTCTGTCACCCTTTCAGGATTCATGAAATTCCGTTCAGGGACTACCGAGAAATAGCATTTTGAACGAAGTGTCCACAACAAGAACAAGAACAACAGCAAGAACAAGAACTCAAGTGGGCTTTAGAGCCCGTAGGGCATAGATGCCCACGGGGTAAAAACTACACGGTGCTGACTTTAGCACTCACCGGGCCTCATATGGCCATAACGCTATCTAACTCATAATACTAACGACTAAGCCACTAAATTGCCAATTTTGATTGACAGATTACAAAACAGTCAAGAGTTAGTCGCAGGCAAAACAAAAATAATCGTTGTCAATAATCAGATATGAACTGTCCTGGACATATTTTTGTTGTCCGTATTACGTTAAATCTTCAATCATTAACAGAACTATTGTAACACACAACAAAGTTTCTTTAAACTTTACCGATACCTACTTATGTTTGAAAAATAAACCAAAACACAAAAGGAAATATTCTCAACCTTGTCAAGTTGGCGTGGAGTGTCATGTTATAAGCGCGTTCGGCGTCTGTTTTCTACTTGAACCGATTTCCCATTGTTTGAGGAATAGATGAAATCATTATTTTCGGTGTGTATTGATTATGTTTAGGCCTCTTGTTCAGGACACCTCATAACAAGATTTAATTCCTGCTGGATTAAATATAAGAAGGCTTGTGTTGTCCCAAATAACTCGTATCGACCAACAATGGTAATATTATGCATCGATTTTTACATAGATTTTAAATAGACCAACGAGCTTAAATTCCATTATTAAATGTATGTGCTATAACGCAACATCACAAACGGCAACAGAAGTAGCAGTGGGGGTAAAAGTTGGCAACATAACGAAATTACTAGTTTCTAGATTCTATAACACACAGACCTTGAGTGTTTATATGCCTAATTTGTGCTGAATCCATAGCATGTAGATCAACATGAACCGTTAGCACAACTGTAATATAGCCCACAGTAATGAGCACATTCCGGATTTAAGATGGTGCTTCAAAAGACCGGGCAGAAGGATTTAGTGCTCACAATTTAATAATCCGATTAGCTAGTCAGAGAGGTATCACTACAGACAAACATAGGAGATTAAAGGCCAAACTAAATACATCATAGTCGACGTCTGTATGTGCATGGTTTGATATGCCAGTAGTCATCGTTGGGATAAAACACATGGTTGCAAGCTGAGAATGGAATTTGTAAAAAGTGTAAACAGCACACCCCTGTCTTCTCATATTACTAAGACCCATAGTTGCGCCAGTGTTAATTGTTTGGTCTTCAAATTTGTGTTATCAATCCCCATGTTGAATCCCATCTCGTTTACTCGTTTGTGTGTAAAATCCTGTTTAACCACAGCTTAATGCCAGTAAACCTACAATAAAGGTCAGGGCATTTTTTTGTGCAAGTACTGTCTCAACAGAGACATGCATGTACATTCATTATAGAGTTCCGTATTTTGTGATATCATTTCGAAAAGCCAATCCAAAATCCAAAGATCCAAAACTCAAAGTTAAATACAGCGCTTGTAAATACATGCTATCAAAATTGTAAGCCATTAAATAAAACATTTCAACATTATCAAAGTGTGATACCATTGTTTTTTTTTTATATAACATTGTGTTAAAACTCATTAAATGCATCATATTTATACGCGTGTACGTAATGTAGACTGTTTTTGACACTTTATTGTAATAACAATATCTCCGTAATGTGTGTTATTGCTTTAAGTGGCTCGGTCGCCCCAAACTTTGATAAATCAACATGTCATTGGTAACCATTGTGGCAGAAATTTCGGTTTTTAGATTTTAAACATTTTTAAGTGACAAAACTATGGGTGGAATTTACGAATAGGTTTTTAAATTTATTATTCTAGGAAACAAATGTATGCATCTCATGTGATTCTTTAATAAGGAAAAACTAAATTGTGTCGCATACAATGTAAGTTAAAGTTTGACGCGAAATCACATCACTGCTCAGCAATAAGATCTATTAGTGTGGCTGCCTGTCGTATAACGACTTTAACTTTAACACTTTTACATATGTTTCCGGACCATAACGATAGCAAATAGTTGAGGTGTGAATATGTTTGTGGTCGGAAGACTGGACTAGAAGGACACATAAACTTGTAATACAGGCCTGAAATCAATATAGCCTCTGTGTGAATGTCTTGTCATAAATCTTATATACATAAGTTAAACTTGGTGGTAACAACTACTATATTCTTGGCCAGCTGCATGGCTTTATTCTCTAATAATGACGTCGTATATAACTAAATGTGAGTGTCGATCATCGGTACCGGGCAAATACAAGTAATTTATTTCCAAAACTATCCGTAATAAGATACCTGGATGTAAATGAGTTTCATGTGTAAGGCCAAAATGACAACTGAACTCATTGCAAGCCAATTGTAAACAAATGAATGCAGAGAAAGTTATAGATAGCTTGAAGTCAATTCTGAAAAATGAGATAAGGGTTACTTTTTGCGAGTTACATTATAACTACCACTTAGAGCATAATATGTCAAATCCGTGATTCGAAACAATTATGGTTTTAAGAAAAATAAAACCGCTCATTTAAAATTGGAATGTCGGTCATTCATAATTTGTTTTGTCTTTTCAGTTTTATTTTTCCTGCTGTATAGAATAGCGATTTTTGTTTTTAAAAATTGTGCGTGACTTCATCTAAACTGATGTGGAAATTCCTAATATTCAAAGACGTGAGTGAAATTGTTTCATATGTTCTTCATAAATAAAAGGTCCCTTTTCGTGAGAATAAATACGTTTGACGTCTATTTTCTGCAAGATCGTCGGACAAGGACATGTTTTCCCCAGTATTTGAACAATAGCTACATTACTTTATTTTGAAGCCATAAATGTGTATTGTTCTTCTTATCGCAACAGAATCTAATTGTTGTTGGAGAAAATGAGGATGTTTTCTTAGAAAATGGTATATCTTTTCTTAATTGGATCATCACTATTTCTGTTATTTACCAACAGATTTTCTAATACATCGGTGACTAATCTGATCACGAAAGCCATAGAATCAACAGGCTTACTTACATGTATGTAAACGCCATCATTTGAATGAAACAGACGGAGAAAAGAAGATGCGTTCTTTTAAGTCCTTTGTTGCGTTGGTTGTTCGTTTTGAAGCATCTGTTAATGTGTGTTTTGGTAGCTGTGAGATAGTAATAAACGATAACTATTCTAATCCAGTCTTGATTGTTAACCAAGGAGTAATACATATTACAACCGCAGACCAGTTCCCTATCTTCCTTATGACCAAGCTCTTTATACCGTGTGGGTATTTTGTATGGCCATCTGCTTAGGACACGGCTTTGGTGGTTTGACATTATTAGTAGGCAAGTGAGATGGGCCATGACCCTTACATCTCTCTCTATTTCTGGATTTATATGGTGCTTTTACAGCCCTGTGGACTGACTCAATGTTCATAACAGGATAATCCGATCAGCTGGTCAGAGAGATAACACCAGTAGGCAAACACGCCATTCTGATGAGTGGCACCTTGACGCCAATGGACCATTGGTAAAGGTTAAGCTTACAGTTGCACAGAATCTAGGGCCATGCATTCGAATTCCACTAACGACTAGCGTGTCAAGTCATGGCTGCAGTTATACGTGTCTCTAACGTTAAGAAATGTTCAAGTGTTCATGTTAAAGCTCCTTCTTTATCATACGCTCATTGAAAATGACATGGTCGTTTTTCCGTCTTTTTTTCATAGAATGCCGCGAATAATGCGTATTTTTCTTAATAATTAAAAAAAAACTTTTCTGTAATTTCAAAAACAAATTTGAAGATTTAAATGAATGATTAATTATAACAAAATAACCGAAAACTGAGAATTCTGCGGGAGAATTTAAATTAAGGTGTCGGATTAAAGGTGTCCGATTAACCTGGTCTTATACAAGCTATTTACCCATTTAATATTTTTTAATTGAATGTAACTATTAGTTTTATGAATAAATTGAAAACTTCGTACAATGTTCGCTTTGAAATCCTATTTTTTGTTTTAACGAATATGTGACGAAGGGACAAGATTTTTTCTTTCTTTCTATATACTAGTATACGTATATCAGATATTTATGCATGTCAATTATGGTTGTACTTGAAAGTTTGTTACTGATAACAGCTAAGTTATAACGCACCCGTTTAATAATTACTACTGTCATTTGATAAATAAGCAAATAAGGTACGGCATGAAACTTTATACATCTCTATGAACAATCTGGTTTGTCTATAACTGGACGTTCGTTAAAGACAAAATATGATGCAGGGGTTCAAAGATTTATCAGATATAATAGGTTACATGTAGTTCATCTCTGTGTCTACATCTTTTCGTAAACTAATAGGTCTGTTTTCCGTGGACAAATTCTTGCAATATTCTGGTATTTAAACCAAAGGTATTAATTAGTAAATGGTAATACAGATATATAAAACGCTAAATCCAAATTAAGCACAGAGTATATCCACTAACTATTTAAACCGGTCCTGATCTTAACTGTGCAGCGGATTGTTTATGTACAGTTTAATGCCTTAGTATTTTATCATCACAATGGTCACTGTATAGCATGCGCATTTGATTATCATTGACATAGTCAATAGACAAACCCAGAGATTCTGGTGCAAATCAATCGATAGGATGGAGCCGACATCAATTTAATTATGAACGAATTAATGTAACAGTAAGAAATACTGACTTTACTTGGGTGTTCTTTGAGATCGCTATATCGACGTCCTCTTTAGCTCAATCAGTATAGTCCCAGCCAGCATGCCTTTGTGGGGCCCATGTGGGTTTCAGGCGGGCTAGTTGGGCTGAAGTGGGCTCGGTTTACAGTTGGGCTTTAGGTCAGATTCCGACGTGGGCCCCAACTGGGCTAAGCCCCAATCAGGAAGCCCTTGTAGGCCCCATTTCGGTTTCAAGCAGGCTAGTT
This sequence comes from Tonicella lineata, assembly GCA_034781015.1. NCBI lineage: Eukaryota > Metazoa > Mollusca > Polyplacophora > Chitonida > Mopaliidae > Tonicella > Tonicella lineata. The sequence continues at coordinate 1,519 of JAVFBY010184552.1, read as the reverse complement.
GGGCTGAAGTCAGTTTTGTTAACAGCTGGGCTTTTACCAAGTTCCGACATGGGCCCCAACTGGGCTAGATGGGTAGTAAAATTGTACATTTTTTGCCACTTAACAGTGGCTGTAAACAAATTTGTTGGTGCATTTTTGTCACTATGCATGTTTCTTGTTGTTTTTTTAATTATAGGCCTATTATATAAATGTATAAATTAAATAATCTAAATTTAAAATAGTATTATGCTTTTTAATAATTAATTTTTCAAATAGTTTGTTATTGATATCTTTTGTTTTTATATATTTTTGTCTGATTTGATAAATTTATTTATCTGTCTTAACGTGCTTTCCCGATGACCCAGGTTAAGCTGGCAGTAAACGGGTCAAAATGGTAATAAAATGTCACCAGCTAGGGCTGACCTCGATACTCCAAGGAAGTATCACATTTCACATATTGTAAAGACATAGGCCTATACCAAATTTCTTGTCTGAGATGTCCAGCAATATCATCTACATCTATGGGCTACTGGGCTATAGGGTATAGTTAGAAAAGCCGTTACTCCTTCGCGGGATTCTTCAACTTATAAGTCCAGCCATTTTGTTAATCAAACAGGGCCAGTGGCAGTCTCTTCAATTCAATCTGCTGAAAGACGTACTAGTAAGGTAAGTTTATCGGTCTTTTTTATTTGAAGTTATATAAGTAATATATACTGCGTTTGGTTCATTATGTCTGGTGACAAATGGTGTACTCAGAATAAAATAACCCTGAGGTGCTATTAAGCAAAGTCAATTGTAGGTTATATATAAGAATATAAGAATTTCACAGTGGATGAATCAGAACAAAAATTTAAGTTCTAATCTTGATGATCATGTGGAAGATATTAACGAAGTTGATGCATTAAGAGAGCTTTAAAAACAGTTTTAAGAGAATGGACAGTAGCCATGCAGTAAAAAGTTAGCTCTTATTTAATTATGTCACCAATTTATTAAGTGTATATATTAAGTAAGGCCACGTCGTGCATCGCCCTTTTTGGCTTCCTTTTGCTTATAAACTTCATACGCTTGTTCAGAACCATATATATATTATACCGGAGGTCAATATTATCACCTATTAGGCACAAATGACAAGGTGTTGGGGCATGTGTTGATAATACATGCCTTGACATTCATGCATATATAAACAAATATGAAGCATGTGGCTGCAGGTTTTGATGCATGTATTATGAATACATACATCAAAGCAATTACATTTGTGCTGTGTGCATTTATGAAATCACTATTTATGAGAACTGTGGTAAAATTGAAAATTCTGGCTCAGTTATGACTGACGGTATACATATCTATGTATGGAGGCATGCCACATTTTCTTTCTCTGCATTTATAAAAAATATATTATACTGCATAATTTATAGAACAATCCTAACGGAGCAATATTCAATTCAATGGTGCTATATCATCGTCAACAACAACAAAAGCGCCAACAAGAGAGTGAGTAAATCTAGACCCCGTTTAGCAGAGGGTAAAATTAAAATATATG
>JAVFBY010184441.1:0-11172 GCA_034781015.1 Tonicella lineata | reverse complement strand
TTAAATTTATATAAACCATTTTAAAGATATTAAAAAAATATTCCCGTGAAAGCCTACACAAGGATGATAACAAACTGGTTTATTCTATTAATCGATTAAACCTCGTGTTCAGTCCTGTACAGTTGAAACTGATTGCGGGGAAATGTTTTATAAAATTGCAGAAAGATACGAGTCAATTTTAGAATCTATATTGACATTAACTTGGCAGATGGTATGGAGACACGGCCGCCATTTAAGTGAAATACCTCACCAAACAATTTGCATAGTATTGTATTTTTTAGAAAAAAATGTTTATCAATATTTTTTTTTTTCCGTGCTTTTTATAACTCAGTTCTATCTACATGTACGTGTGCTGGAAAATCACTATAATATTACTTTTGTAATATTGACAAAAACGAAATCCAGATTTTCTTTTGAGTTGTTCCCCTTACAACTGTGAGACACGAAACATACTCCTAAATGCTTACAATTCCTTACATAGATATGAGGGCATGTTCTGACATGTAAGCCGAGGATATCATTCGGCTAAATACACATGCTTTTTAAGGGACAAAGGACTCTTTATAAGTGCAGTAATTAGGTGTGTAACGAAAGAAGCGGACTATATTCAGCATGTTGGTATGGTATTCATGCATTCATAAAAGGACCAATATTATTAAGGCACGATCAGATAAAAAAAAAATAACCTGGTGAATAATGGTTACAGACCTGTACAACGGGATTAGTTTAACTATGATGATTACATATTTGTTTGATTGGTGTTTTTGTGTACTTAACGCTCTTTTACCAGTCAAATGCGTTGATGAACCTACTTTAACGTCATTTGCAACAGACAACGACAGGACAGGACCAGGACAATACGACGAACGGGCCCTCAAAACAAATGACTTTCTGATGCCCTAACCCTGAGAGCGCCCGTGCATCTGAAAACTCCGATCTAAAAACTCCGACCTATCACTCGACTTATACTCAATCAAGTAAGACAACTGCAACAATTTCCACTTAGCGTCACACAATACTAGTAACACGACGAACAAATTCTTATCTCAATAAATTTATCGTAGAAGATTTAAATTAAAAGCGGCCAATTTTAGATGCTTTACCCATTTTGTAACTATTAATACTATCTACCTTTTCAACGCAGACTAGAACTTTGTCACAAATAAACGATGTCAAGCTTTTACTTTCGTGCACTAATTTCAAGGCGGGATACCCTTTTTACGGAAAAGCATATTCCTTGGAAATCTGTGTGAATGTGTATTGTTTATCAAAAGATAATAAATAGAATGTCAATTCAAGCACAATTACATTTGATAGTAAAGATTTAAAAACAATTGAATTACTATGTTGTCGTATGACATCGTCATGTAGACCGTGTGTATTCGTACAGAAGTTATTCCCCAATTTACGACCGCATAATTTGCTTCACTCTGATGCATAGCCTATAACTACATTAAATGGAGACTCTTTGTAACCAAGCCGGTTATATACCGGCGAAGGTTTTAGTCAAATGTACTTTACCATGTAAATATCAACTTGATTCGTGTAAGCCAAGTACTGTTTATATATAGGTCAACAGGCTCAACTTTTTACATTTACTATGTACTTTCACATAATTTGAATTCACACACAGACGGATATTTTGTCGTAGCTTCCTCAATCTTTCAAATCAATACGTATAATTCAGATTGTAGTAAATATAACGTACTACTGAATTATCAACAAGGTCAAACACAGAGAAACTTATATATGGCCCGATAATAAACATAACATAATTAAGTCGCACTAAAGCATTTAAAAAAAGACAATACATAATAATAATTGTATAAAAAGAAACGTGTCTGAAATAAAGCATTACAACAGTACTGTGCCTTCAACTAGTCAGATGACTGTTTTGGTAAAGTTGTACAAAACTAAATATTGTTTTTCTTCAATGCGACAAATGTATTCGTTATGTTAATTTAAACATGAGTTAACCTTCTCATATTTATCACGACTTGCATCGTTCAAAAAGCTTGTTTTTGTGTGTGTTTTTTTTACGTAAATCGGTTGTTCATATTTTGGACTGTATTCCTTTCTTAGTTTAAATATTAAGAATTAAACATTTTAACATATAATATAACAATGTTTTTGATAAGCCATATTTTTATCCACATGTTTCATAATAAAATTTAGTCTAACATAAATTAGCATGCATTTAAATATCAACATATTCATTTACTCTGCATGTGCTAAGCATTTTTCATGGTATTTGTTGATGTATGAGTGATATATTGTTGTTGTTTTTTTGTGTTTCACAAAATAATACAAATTAAAATTGTGTCGTTTATAAATAAAAATGCATTCAAATACATAATACATAAACTTTTGCATTTATCTGTTCAACATTTCAAAATCAAATATGTAAAAAAGCGTTGATATGAACGTTAAGTTTTTATACTATTTATAAGCATGTATTTAAATATATTTTAGAGAAAAAAATCCACCTGTCTCTACGGGGATTGACACCTGGATTCTTTGATATTAAAACATGTCTAACCGTAACTACATACATTTGCATTCAATATAGCTGTATAAAACAACTATTATTATTTGGTTGACTGACTGATTTATAGCTTGGTGTTTAACGCCGTGCTTGTGGGTATTGCAAATAGCATATGATGGCGTATCAGCCTAATGGATTTAGGAAACTACCTTGCGACTGGCAACATCAAATACAGGGCGAGGACGAGAACAGAACGAAAAACAGGACACCACAACAAATTGGCTTCCTGATGCCTCTTAGCTCTGAGAGCACCAGGGCATCTGCAAGCTTACGCAACACATCCGGTATTCAGGTCATTCTGTCTAAAACTTCCCTAGCTCAGTCAATAGAGTATTTGCCCTCCTTGCCAAAACTTGCCGGTTTGATGCACGGTGGGATTTTATTTGTTTTTCGTTCTCTACGTTTATATATTTTTATTAATGCAGAGAAAGAAATTTTGAACTTCCTCCAACGGGGATTAAACCCTGGACATTTGGCTAACAGGGCCAACACTCTACCGACTGAGCTATATAGAGGAAGTACATGTAGGGCCTATATAGGGCGATCCCAAAATTCACCCAAGTACATGTAAAGGCTGTATTTCTTTCTCTACGTAAGGCACTGACTTCAAGATATTACTCACAAATGTGTTGTTCTTTTGTTTGAGTTATACGTTTATACATGTGTATGTATACATTATAAATATATATATATATATATAATATGTATGCCAGAACCAGGTTTTCTGTAGAACGAAAACGATTACATTTGTGGGTAATATCTAGAACAAATGATGCTGCTTTAGCGTCTCTGCGTTAGTGCCCTATGCAGAGAAAGATTGACAGCATTTATATAAGTGAAATCTCTGGTCACTCTATCGACGGACTCATGTAGAATTTTCTTTCTCTACATTAATAAACCATGGCCCTATAAGCCAAAGTTCTCGGGTTCGATCCCCGGTGGATGCATGTCACATTTTCATTCTCTGCATTTATAAACAAAAAAAATATATAATATATATAAACACTTTCATTCGTGTATAAAATATAGGTAAATAAGCATTTTAACATTTGCTGCTGCAGGCATTGGTATCTAAAATTAAAATTCTGCCGTGTACACGGAAACGCCTATTTTAAAATAGTTCTTGCGTTAACTAGAAATAAGTTTAAAACCTCACAAGGCTTTATGGATAACAAACTTCTGGTATATTTTAATGCAACGTTGCGATCTAACTCCTAGGATCGTTTTCAAGCAATGAAAACAATCCTAGGAGTTGGATCGAAAAGTTGCATTAAAATATACCAGAAGTTTGTTATCCATAAAGCCTTGTGTGATTTTAAGTGCTTCAACTTCTAAATGCCTCTTAAGCAGAAATAAGTTATTTAAGAAGTTATTTAATACGGGCTGAAGTGTTAGTGTAAATGTTCTACGTCAGTGATTCCTGTCACCTACATCCGGAACAATGACAATATTTACTTTCATTTGAAATTAAGATAGACAGAACTGAGATGAAAACGCCTCATCTAAAGTCTTAATGTAAGTGACGAAGACACAAATCAATATTTGCATATATCAAGCATTAGGCATAAACCTCAAGTCAAGTATTCAGTGGCATAAAATGAATCAATGTAGTCGCAGCTTGTAATGCTACTGGCATATGCGAATCAGATTTGCTGAACGTTAGGGGTTACATATAGATTAACTGTACCAGGAGAGAGTCCAAGTTAACACTAACCCCTCCCATCATTGTCTTTGAGTAATTCTGAATGTTACTTACCTTAAATAGATGGGGATTTCCATGGGTAAATCCAAGATATGACGCACGACTTTAAGGACAAGAGTATAGTTCAAAATGGCGTTTTGCTAAATATGAGAACAGATGGGTTCAGGCACGTAAGAAGGTCTCTAGGTTGTTTAAGTAACGTGTGCACAAGTATGAGGTCATCATCAGAATAACATATGGAGAGCTGTATGTTTTATTGTCGTCTATGTTCAGTGACTGTTAGTTAGGTCAACCGTAATTATTCCAAAAGAATTGCGTGTGGGTGCGGTAAAAGGGACAGTTTCGCAATTCTAAAATTTATAACTCGTTTATTTTTTCGTATAATGTTATCCCCGATGCATTAAGGAGAGTATAAAACTCAAGTAACAGCTTAACATGTCTGTGCGAAACACTACAACCTAATATGAAATCAATAGCCTGCCTTCGCACCTAGAGTTAGCGGTCCTGTCCAACGAGCTTTTTCATACATATTTAGCTGCCTTTTGCGTAAATAAACGCGTTTGTAAAGGACATATACATAAAAGCTAGACACAAAAGGCATGACATATTCTAAGTAGAGTTGTTCATGCATGCCCCATATCGCAAGTGAAAGTTGTATTATTTGATTATTGTTCGCAACATTTCATATAATTTTTTTTTCGAAACCCTGTTATTCAGAAAATAATCTCAGCTCAAATGTCCAAGAATCTATAACTAGAAAGACTAAAAATAAGTATTTTAGTTTCTAATATTATATATCTGAAAGACAAGCAACATACTAAATAAGTTTACAGTAAATATATCACGTACACAACAAATCTGTTTAACGTGTGTAAAGTAGAATAATATGTATTTATTTATTTAATATTGAGTAATCCTACTCAGTGTTCATTTAAGATAATGAAACAAAAATAATTAATACGAAATCATATTCAATTTTCTCCAGATGTACCTCAAAATAATATTTTTTTTCATTAATTTAGATGAATATTCTTCTGAAGAGGAAAAAAGCATTAAAGGTGTAGACTTTGTAAAAGTATATAAATTGTGTACATTAGGCTAATAAGTTCACAGATCCGATAACCTATTCCTGATAGTATGTATGTCGCTTAGAGTTATTTCCCTTTAATGTCTCATCGTATAGCCCTTTCATTCATCTAACAGTTTAAACATTATGTATTGTGTGCTTCGTGTAACCATACATGTATTATATTACACATCGGTCTTCGAGTTAATGTAAAACTTATACGTATCTGAATCTCAAACAAATGAGTAACAGGAATACTCGTATTCTATACGGATCATTTAACACAGCCGCGTATTAATTAATACCGTACAAGTACAGATTTGATTTCAGTGGATATTTCATTGATTTATTGGTTGATTGATTGGCTGATTGGTTGTTTAATACGGCGCATGAGTTCGGACAAAAAGCCAAGTTCGCTCTACATCCTCGGCGCATAGAAAGTGGCCAATGACATACGAGATTCCTCGACGTCGCTGTACCACTGATACTTACACCACCGTCATATAAATGATATAACATTTAGTACGGCCTAAAACACCAATTGTATGCAATTTGAAATATATATGTTCACAACACAGTCCACGACTCTATTACATTAACTAACTCGCACTATATATCCTTAAAATATTTTAATCGGGTTAATGCATTTACATTTATAAATGTCGGCCTCTGTTTCTATGTTGGTGGAGTGTTGGTCCTGTTAGCCAAAGGTCCAAGATTCGACCCGAGGTAGAGACATACAGAAGTTTATATCCTTTAATACATTTATAAAATATACAGGTACATAAATAAATGGTGTTTACCAGCACAATTTTCACAGTTAATTGAAAGCAGTGGCCTAGCTAGTAGTAATGCGTCTTCTCTAGCCAAGGATTTTTTACGGGCCACTCTACATATCAACTTCTGGCGGACAACTGCGCTTTTCCTTGTCCATGAGTTTAAAGCCATTGCCTCGGTCCAGGCCAGTCATCCCTCGCGAAGTAAGGACAACAACAAGCGTAGGATCCGCATCACGTCAATTGATTAGCCGGTCCGACGCGTCGGCTTTATCACCATGGACCAATGGAAATCGAAGCTGCATGCTCAGGTTATATAGACGACGTCTACCAAGGGTTGTTATGTAGCTTAGCTTAGTTTACATCCTTGTTATCGCACCGTGTTGGTTCAAGTCGTGACCTTCACTAAACGATTAATAAAGAATTGTTTAACATAAAAAGTAAGAACAGAAACCGGCTAGCCAAATGTCAATCAGGCCAATATTAGGCCAGGTATCTTCAGTTGCCTCTCCTTTGTCGAAGCAACATTTTAGACGAAAGATGTATGAGACCCCAGAATGCGTGATATATCAATACAACATAAAACACTTGGAAAGTACTTAGCATGCGCAAAGGACAAAAACAGCAAACTAAATTCATATTTAATAACGAATTTTCTAACCCAGTAATTGTAGTTAAGTATATTTTATTTATACTGTTTTAAAGAACAAATTGTACTCTATCTGTTAACATAAAGTGTAAATTCCACTTGTACCGTCTACAAGAGATAAATAACTCGATGGAATGATCGGAGGCAATATTAAGTGTAGAAGTAATCGTTCAACGAAAGGTCGTTGCAACATTGGCATTAATCAGCATTTGGCTGACGGTTTACACTAATAAATTTTAATTATTTACTGGTTCACTATATATATACGTGTATATATTTGTCAAATATCTTTCTCTGCATTTATAACCATATATATTTGTGTGGGTGTGGGAAAAAATAGTCTTAGTCACACGCAAAGGTTGGTAATATAGTGTAATATTCTTCTCAACAAAATATTTCACGTGACCACATTCGTTGTGCCACTAAACCCAGTATGCGTTTGTGTGGGTCATTGAAGAATTTGCATTCTAATTGGCAAGATTAAATAAATATCATTTAAACATTTTATATAGCATCGAATGTGTTATATTTTAAGGCTCGGGAGCCCGATCTCAGTCTATATTTTATGTCTTCGTTGATGAGCATTTAGAAGTTAAACTTCGTTTTTGTGTATGTGCTTCTGAATGTTACAATTGCGACATTGGCAGGGAAGTCTTCAGTTAAGTGGTGCGACTGTAATTACATTTGGTTAGATATCAGACAACAGTCCTATTGCTGCACACAGTATAATGGCCTGGTGAACAGATACTTTTTTAATGATAAAGGTTATGATGACTGGTTGGGATCGTCACGCTTACCATGCTTTTACTGTAGTCTTCAATATCACGAAGGTGCCAGGCGAAAATGTCAACACTATGCGAAGATGCGATGAGGAGAAAATGTGAAGGTTCGAAATGCAGACTCAAAGATAGGAATGTGCATAGATGTAAATATTTGAGGACGTTACGATGCTGGGAAGCAAAGATACGAGGACCCTGCTCAATGCGATCAAGCATAATATTGTGATACAATGTAGTCAGCATACCACTGTACACTTTAATTAAATGCTGTGGGCTAGTTGATACACCCATATAAATACGCATAAGTACATGAATGTCGCATTTTAAAAGCGGTCGCCGTGATTCAGTTTGTTGTCCATTGGTTTGCTGGATCGCCTTCAATACTCCGCACAGGTTCGATGCCTACTGTCGAACTGCGTCATATGAGAACTGTTGAGATGAACTACAGAGATCTCGTTGCGTTTTTAAATATGTTTTCCTAGGTTATACACCAAATTCACCGGCGATGTAGTAGTCATTTAGATGATATAACCTGGAGTTTCAAGCTAAATATTTATTGAAAGTAACAGAGAACAGCATGCTTAGGCTGTCATTCACTTTGAGCTGAAAATTGCGCAGTGGCATATTTTATGTTTATTTACGTCGTATATAGCGGTCAAACTTTCACCCGATTGCCTTAAATCAGAAGCTGGATAAATCAAAAGTAAAAAAATATTTGCCTTTTAATTAATATTACCAACGTTAAGCTTTATTAAGCTTAAAAATCCATATCTTTATTTTTTTTTTCTTTTTGATCATTATATTTTATCCCTTTTTCTTTCACCGATGGACGCAAAGCAAATTAATTAATCATAAATTTTAAATTCCTAGATATTTCTTTTTGGTAATAATGTGTTAAAACGTTATTTTTAAAAAGTTTTCGTGATTGTTTAGAGTTTATAATTATAGATACAGATGAATATTCTGTGGTTTTAATAACTTGCACTTTATTTTAACATTTCAACGTGCAGCTCCAGCATACACATGAATTGTAAACTCTAAACAAAATTGCTCATATTGACTTTATCGTTGACAACTTCAACTTAGCTTTATTCGCTCTGGTTACCTATCGTGACATCGAGTATAGCAATTACTATAACAAGTATTATTAGCAAAATTTACAATAAATAAATACAAATACAAGGGAAAATTGCTTAGATTTGTAAAATGTCCTAAAAGCAGATGTATTAAACAGAAAATATGTACATTTAAATATGTTTGTGTATGTGATTGAAAGTAAATACATTTAAATATGTAGTGATGTTCATCTTTTATGGAGACAGAATCGCATAGAGGGCATATCCGTTCATATCTGAGTAGGTTTTAACAGTGAGATATGAATCTTGATTAAAATCAATAATTAGATGTAAAAATAATCTTGTATGTGTGTTAAGCATTTTTTTTTTTTAAAGAAACAAAATGCGATCTAACGTATGCAAACAGTTGACCAACTACACAGACACTCTCCGACATAGACAGATAAAATACTCTAAGATGACCAGTAATAATAGTCGAGTGTATACTGCTCACATGTCATGGGAGATAAATCTAACACGATTTATTTTATACTGATAGGCAAAGCAACAGTGTGCATGTCGTTATATCATGCTGACGTGTGTTTCTTACATTAGGCATAATAAATAATAATGACATATTTTACCTATAATTATTTCGTGGCGTACGCTGTTTTAATCATAGAGCGAGGATATGCTACATAATCTTACAAGTAAGCAACTGGAGATTTATAACGCTAATTTATACAAGATCAATTATAGCCTTTTAAAATCCTTGTTACTCTTGCATACGCAATAGTTAATACCAGTTTGTGTATATCAGTTTAAAGAACAATACCTTGGCTGCTAGCATATGCTTAGTTCAAATCTTTATACTTGTCTCTACAAGAGATAAAGAACTCGATGGAAGGGTATGTACCGAGGACTTGATACAAACACAGAGCAATGTCAACACATTTTAGCGACGTAAATGAGCAAACTATCAGATAACTCCTGGGTGTTTTTGGGGGTTAATTCTTACAATGATAGCTCCTAGTGCAAGTTTTTAATTACAAAGATTTTAATTAACGTGCTCCAAAATACTTTAGAGATGCTCTTAATTACAAACATGGAGAATAGAAAGGCTTCTCCATTCGCCAGTAACTTGTAAAAATGATTGAATGCTCAGAAAATATAACCAATGGTATATTTTTATCTTGCAAATGTAATATAAAAATGTCCTTTTATAAACAGTGAAACAAGTGGAAATTTAAATACTTAAGTCTACTAATACTAATACCACCACAGCCGTTGTAAAATGGCATCTTTTTGATCTGTAAATAAGAACTTCTCAGTAGATAACAGGTATGAAACCAAATAAGCGAAAGGATATAATTAATAATTAATTATACATATTTAGTTTTTTTCGATTTAATATCGACCTTTTCTTAAAACATTGCTATTAAAGTAGTAGACGCTCAAATATAGGTTGCCATACGCATTCTATTATATGGTGATATTTAATCTAGAAACTAGGTCAGTCTATCACAAAGTCTAGATAACAAATGGCGGTCAACGTAACCTTGCTCTTAAAGGCTGTTTAAGCTGCTAACGACTGACCTTAAATAAATTAGCAGCGATTTCGTCTGTGAGTTTGCTGTCTACATCAAATTTATCGAACATACCTTCTGCTGATTGTTGCTTCGATTAAAAAGTCTTATTCTAATCTAACAATACCTTGCTTCCCTGCAATTCGTATTTACGCATTTCCGTTATCCATATCTGTAAAATTGATGTATTCCTGTGGACGTAGATTACTTTTACAATTAACACGTTCAACTTATGACACATATAGATATTAATTAAGAAACGCTATCAAAACAAAAAACTGTGGTCTAATTGTGTGACACCTATGTATTTCAGTTCAAGACCTGTAGAAGTGATTGTTAAAATGTGAAAATAATTTAGATGTTAAGTCAAAGAAAGTTTTTATTTACGCCAGGGAATTACAAGGATTGTCATTCCTATAATGGACTATAGTAACGCCTCCGTTCGCGTGTGTTGGTGTGTGTGCTAGGGCGTGAGTAGTAGAGTCACAGCAGAATAGCGAGTATTCAGGGGCAGATAACTCCATTACTACATAAATAATAGCTCCGAGCGCACGCATGTTAAACTATAGCTCCGAGCGCACGCCATGTTAAACTATAGCTCCGAGCGCACGCCTGTTAAACTATAGCTCCGAGCGCACGACTGTTAAACTATAGCTCCGAGCGCACGACTGTTATAACTATAGCTCCGAGCGCACATATGTTATAACTATAGCTCCGAGCGCACGACTGTTATAACTATAGCTCCGAGCGCACGTCATGTTAAACTATAGCACTTCATTTGCAGGGCTCATGTTAAACTATAGCACTTCATTTGCAGGGCTCACGTCATGTTAAAGTTATGGATGTGTTCATATAAACACTATTATTTTTTTAATCTACATGCAGCCTCTAAGCCTCTACATGTATATGCACGTAATGCGCTCGCAAGATGCGCCCGAAAGATGCTCGCAAGATGCGCCTGATACATATACGTCCTGGCACCTATATATATGCAGCAATGTGCTCGCAAGATGG
>JAVFBY010184440.1:0-18141 GCA_034781015.1 Tonicella lineata | reverse complement strand
TGGGGGGATCAAACTCGTGCGGTACATCGAAGGAGGAATGGTAGTCACGCCAGTCAGACGCTCTAACCACCAAGCCATGACGCGGGCCCCCCAACTACTAAAGGGGCGGCCGGGTGACAAATCTGTCAGTCATATAACAGGCAGAGCCATCTACCAGTATGTCATTGACTAACAAAAGCATGATCAAAGAGACTGTCTGTTATTTGGGTAACAGATTTATCCTGCCTTATCACACGTCAAACATGCATTGACCAATGAAATGGACGGATTACCATGTGTTATTTCATGTAATCAAAATTATGTTATAATATGGGGTTGTAACCGATTAAGAACGTGGGTTGCAACTTTCTCTTGATTGGTCACTGCATAAGAGATAACAAGTAATGTCTTACATATTTTGTGTTTGACACAACAATGCAAATCTAATTTTTAAACATATATAGCGATTTACAAATGAAAACAGAAAAACTGGAAGCAAAGTAGGTGCCAACAAAAGTCAATGGGTGTGATTCAAAACATAGTTTATAATATTATGTAGATATTTGTAAGACATTATGGTTTATAAGTCTGAACATTTAAAAGGCATCACAAATAATATGACCAAAAACCTGGGTGCACTACATGGTGAACGTATGTACACAATTGACAAAATGTTGAGAATATCTTGAGATAGAGTTTTTTTGAGAGTGTGTGAAAGTTTTCTTATGAGTAATTTGATGACAAATTGTCATACAAAATGAATAAAGACAGTTTTCATATACATTAAATTCAGTCAAACAGATCTTGCATCAAAATAGTCTGTATCACAAACAGCTTTTCTTTTTTTAGATGTGTGAACAGGAAAATCTAAAATTCTAAAAATTAAAATATAAATTAAATATTTAAATTCAAAATTTTCAAAGCACTATCTTTTTTATATTAAGATACACAAACCTTCTGTATGATACTTGTAAGTGCAGTTTCCTTATAATAAAAAAATACACAACATAACAATTTTGACACTAAATGTGTAGCACATCGTGTTTAAGAGGAAAGTTATAAAAACAAGCACCAGTCGGAGCCATGTCCCCCGCCAAGTCCGGCTTCCTCCCACCATCACATCCCATTCCAATCCCATCCAGTGTCTTGACATGAACAAGTCACATTACAAGTTAGAAGTCAAATTGTAAAAATGTTTCAAAGTAAATGAGAATATCACATAAAAACTGTTTTATGGCAGCCATATTGTTGCCACGATTTTGGTGGAATGCAATCCTATCTATGTTTTATAGTTAACGAGTTCACAAGACATAAGGGAGAATATCCAATAAAAAAACGTAATTGCGGCCATGTTGTTGCCATTAATGAGAACATAACATAAAAACTGTTATGGCGGCCATCTTGTTGCCACGATAGTGGTGGAATGCAATCCCATCTGCTGACTTGACCTGAAAAAGCTACATTCTAAGTTTGAACTTAATTAGTGAATTTGTTTTTTAGTTAACGTGTTCACAAGACATACGGGAGAATATCCAATAAAAAACGTAGCGTCCATTTTGTTGCCACGAAGTTGGCGGAATGCAATCCCATCCGTAGTCTAAACAAGAGGAAGCTACATACAAAGTTTGAACTTAATCGGTCAATTTGTTTTCAAGTTATCGCGTTCACAAGACATAAATGAGAATATCCCATAAAAACTGTCATGGCGGCCATATTGTTGCCATGAATTAAGCGGAATGCAATCCCAACTGTAGTCTAAACTTGAGGAAGCTACATACAAAGTTTGAAGTTAATCAAACAATTTGTTTTCAAGTTATCGGGTTCACAAGCTATGCGGGACGGACGGACGGAAGGACTGACGGTTAGCATTTCCGAGTCCCCTCCCACTAAAATGCGGGGGACAAAAAAAAAGCTCCAGCAGGGGCATAATCAAGCATGTGAGGAACCTGAGAAAGTGCAAACAGATAATAATCCTTTTTTATGGCCTTAACAACAGACTTACCAATAAGAACCTCCCAATTTCGCACAGCCTGTGTGACCTCATAAGCACATCTCATCTCGGAGTAAGATACGCCGCCTATTATAAATATTATCACACGAGGACCAGACTTGTAACTGGCTTGTCCTTTCTCCTTGTGCCAGTTTCCATAACGAACACTGTCAACAAACACATCAGCTTTTAAAATAAAGTTTACAAAACAAAAATAAAAAAATTCACAATAAAAATTGCATAATATTATTTTAACCAGCAAACATTGAATTGTGTTTTACAATACTTAAAATAGGTAACATATAAAAAATTAATGCAATTTGCAATATGTACGCACTCGTCCCCCAGTAAGAACGAGGCTTATGATTATCGTATTCAGATATTATTAAATAATGATGCTTCTCTAACCCAGGCATTTCCATTGTGATGTACAATTTTGAGTGGAAAACTCAGAAGATTGATTGGGGTTTAACGCCGTGCTCAGGGGCATTTAAAACTCGGAAGAAGCATCAAAACAAACTTGTAAATAACACAATAGTATAATTCTGAAAAACATAACTTCATTTTAGCTCATTTCACTAGCCTATAATTTAAACTTTGGAATAATACTGCTGGTGTATTATGACTTTTAGTCTGTTTATTTACATGTATTGTTGACATTTTGACAGGTAGAATATGACAACACCTAAAAGGTATACTTCCTCAAATCATTCTGATGAAATCGGCTACATATTTTTAATTCCAACTTAAACTTTCCGGGAAGATGCGTTGACAAGGTAAAATATATATCAATACTGTAAAGGTCAATAACTCATGTTAAATAAACATGAGCAACTTCTTCATGCGCATCCTCAGTTCATACTGATGAAATCTGACAAATATTATTGAAATCCAATTTAAACTTTAGGAGGAGTTGGGTTCACAAGATCGAACAGACGTGCTGATCGCTATAGCCGGGATTGCCATGTATTTTATGCATTAAGGATAAAAACAGAATGACATCACTAATAAAATTTAACATCTATGAGGAAATTCATTTACATCAGTACACGTTAACCATTTACCAGAAAACCTAAAAGAAAACCACAAATCTAGAAAATAAAATCAAATCAACAGCCAAAATGTAATCAGCTCATCAACATCTGTGGGAGAATTCATCTACAGTTTAGACCAATGTCTGGAAAAAGATTTTGATATATCTTACAAACAAATTATATTTCATACTTTAGGTGGGTTAGGGGAGGGGCTATTTTTAGAGGTTTGCTAGGACTTGTAGGAATGGATATTTTCACTCATCATGGGAATAATAATAACATACAAAGAGATAAATCTGGTCTACTGGATCATAATAATGTACAAATTGACTTTGCAATATCTACCAGATACCTTCAACTGTGTGACGCTCCGAAGCAATGATAGCTATATGTACCTTTACTGGCGATGCTTACTTGTACACATTGAATAGCCATCTTTAGACAGAAGCGGGGGACTGGTATTAGACTATCAGATCTATGAGAAAAAGTACTCTCTATTGTTTTTATACAGCACACCATATACATGTATGTGAGGTAACAGGACTCACCAGTATACAGTACAGGGCAGGACTTTCTTTACATCTGGCACGCTTTTAGCGAGACTAAATATGTCCCAGAGCTATTTGATAGGCGCGACTGTGGTTTTTTTCTGGCGCGTCTATTTTAAAAGTTGGCTCGACTAGGCAATTTTCAAGCTCGCCTAATTTAAAGGCCGACATCTTTTCAAGCGCGTCAAAAATGTGTTCTAGCTCGTCGGTAATATTTTCAGGTGCGTCTGAGGTATTGTTCAATGCACTTTTCTGGTGCGCAGATTTCTTGTTTAAATTTAGACTAGGCACAACTTTCATACTTCTTAAACGAGCTATTAGCGCGACTTAGCGTCGTTGAGCGCGATTTTGTTAAAATAGTTGGCGCGTTTTTGTTTTTATTCCAGACTGGTTCTATGTAAAGAAAGTTCGGCCCTGTACTCTAGGTTTATATAGCTATCACTATCGCTTTGGATCGTCACTCAGTTGACATGGTTGAAGGTATCTGGTAGATATTACATCGTCAGATTGTTTATTATTACAATCCAGTTGACCAGATTTATCTCTTTGTATATTATTCCAAGGACTTGTTTACCTGTTATCTGAAAAGATCTATCTAATAACCTCTAGCTAAAACTCCAAAACATTATGGGTATCTTTCTCTAAAATTCCCCAAACCATATAACCTTACCTCCCTGTTGGTTGGAGTGGGTCATCCCTGAACAAGATATATTAGAAGTTATTTTATTTCTCACAGCCAGTTAGTCATGCTATAATAGAAATCCATTGTTACACAATGTCATTCAACGACCCACCTATAAAGGCTGTATGTAGTCTGATGCAGATAACCGATGATTGGTGTGACGTCATTTATATACTGTGTCATGAGATTTTAGTGGGTCTGTTGATTTGCTTTGTGATGTGACTGGCATTTTATATTCTAAAGCCGTCATGAGAGGACAGCTGATGTTGGGGAGTAAGCACATGTTGAGTTTAATACCATGGCTGCTCAATCTATATTTCTGCTGAGGTTTGAGGAAAATGAAAAATTTTATTTGGTAGAATGAATATCCAACAGCTCTAGGCCAATCAGATGCCCAGAATTTTCTCTCAACAGTGATAATGATTGTTAGGTTGATCCGTTTGTTTGCTTGGTGTCACAACATACTTAAGCCAATAACGTTATTACACTCATACGCTATTAAACTGAGTGGAAGATTTTTTTTAATGTAGACATGTGGCCTGAAAACTTGAATAGTCGCAATAAACTTGAAAAAAAAGGTAGTTAGATCTGGTCAGCTCACAAAAGAAGAAAAATCTAGTAATCTTAGAAATTAGAATTGTTTTTTTGATTGGTGTTTTAAGTCATACTCAAAGCTATTTCACTTATATAACAAATTTGCATTGTCGGTGTATGGTGGAGAAACCACCTTGCAATCTCCTTCCGTTTTTTACCAGGTGCCCTCAAACCTGTGTGGAAATTAAAAAGGGTTCAGCAGTTTAAAGCACATCTAACTGTGCCACAGAGCAAATATTTTGGAATTGAATATAAAACTTTTCTTTTACACATGATTCTAGGAGTGCCTGAATGGTAGAGGGACAGAATGACTAAAACCTTTAAGTTACAAAACAAGTACAGCTTTTGGGATTCCCTGACTGATGGACCAATTCGGTTCAAGCTTTGACAAATATGACGCTGGGTGGCACTGAAATGACGTTATTGTTGCGTCATGCCTTGATACAGAGAGTCAATTATTTTCGGTTGTCTGTATTACGTCGTGACTCAACAATTTCTGTGCCACCCAGGATCAAAAAGTGTCAAAAAGCTTCAAATTTTAAACCGAAAAAATCTGTCCTCTGATACAGGCTATAACAAGGTTTTCTTTATTTAGGGATAACACTGTCAGAGTTAGAATAGATTCTAGTTCAGAAAATGTTGCAGACTATAAAGCCTATATGGGAATTGAACCAATGACTAGATGTATCAGAGATTCAGAGTCAAACAATCACCAGCAGTAAATGCCAGCCAACAGCAAAATGGCAGGGATTCGATTCCTGTACAGGGTTCTGTCTGTAAAATTTTCTACTTCTAAATTTTTTACTAGAATCTCTTCAAATTGCACGATTGGCTTTACTGTAATTTATTCTAGGTAAAACACTACGTGAAGTCAAAGATAACAGGTAGGCTGGCAGGCTGTAGATGACAAGTGTCACAAGAAAGTGTGTGAAAAGCCATTGGGAGCCTATCTCTCTAATTAAGACCATGTCAAGTTAATTTCTTGTTTCTCAAGGGCTACTTTTTTAAAAACGATGCGGGCAGACCTTTAAAAAAAAAAAGGTTTTTTTCTCCTATAATAGTAGCATGCAGGTGTTTTGTTTTTACTCATACATTTCTTCATTTTCCTCCTGTATCATCATCATGTAATATTTTAATAGTTACATTTATTTCACTCATTGGACTCATAGCATGCAACACCAATAAGTGAGAGAAAATACACTGTGACTTTGATTGTTGGGGATGCATCTGATCATGCCTTTTTTTTTAAATGTAAAAAACCAGTGGGGGCAAAATAAAGCATGCGGCAGAAATTGAGAAACAAGTTATTACATTTGTATGGCCTTACTGAGAAAGTATGATCCAAAAATACAGAGAATACTGTTGACTGTAAGTGTTAATGGTGACATTCTAAACGACACAAATATCATTTCCTGATAACGACATTACCTGACAGGAGGTGCTCTGTACACAGATCTCGCCGCTCCACCAGAGTAAAATGGAAAATGTTTCTGGTCCAATTTCTCCTCAACAACATCCTGTGTAACAAAGAGAGAAAAGATATACACTATTCGTTAAAATCAATATTTATTTTATAGTTTTGAAATTCCAATCCTGTCATATGAAGTATGAATGTTTGTCTTTTAATGTTTACATTTATGTTTGACATTCAATGTTTATGTTTGACATTTAATCTTTGATTAGTATTTAAAAGGATGATCCTGGCTTCAATAACCCAATTTCAGTTTACAAGTTACAAGCCGCAGGCGAGGTTAGGATGGATATTAGTTAAAGGATCGGAGTTAAAGGGCATCAGGAAATAGGTTTTTTTTACGTGTTGTCGTTTTTTTTTTCTTCTTTTTTCCCCTTTTTCTGTCTCGTCTTTTATGTTGCCAGTGACGTGAACGGTGGTTTCCTCCACCCATGGGGCTGGCACGCCGTCGTATAGGTGAAATACCCCTGAGTACGGCTTTAAACCCCAATCAATCAATCAATCCTTCTAGAGAGTGGAAATTTTTATCCAAAAATCATGTTATTTGGTATTCTTTTTCCCATACAAATCCACACGCTTACATTTTTAAATAAAAAATAAGAAACACATGAAAACAAATGACAGCTCTGCAGACAAACCAGCACTGACATCAAGGCGTCCGAAAGAGACGTATTTAAATGATGTCACAAATAAAAACATCACAAAATTGCAAATCTCGATGTCTGACATGCGTCACACACTTACCCCTCATTCGTATGTGGGATGAAGTTTCTCATGTGCTGTTCTCACATGGGTTTTGCAGAGTACTAATGGGAAAGTGTTATCCCTAAATAGCGAAAATACTGTTAATGGTCATTTTCAAAATAACACATTATAACGTGATTTCCTGTCTATCTTACCTCCAGGATATCCTTAATGAATGGTGTCCACCTCGACATCTGGAATGTATGCTCAGACACACGCTCTTTGCGATTAAAGGGTTGGTACGGTTGATAATTCTTTTTCCTTCCACCCTTAGAAAAAAAAAGATAAAGTAAATATGATATGAAATAGGTCTTGAAGTAGGGTAAGGTAACTTCCTGTAAGAATGATGCCTTTTGTTGAGACGAATATTTTACACTGATAAAGTATAAGCAGTTTTGTTCTAATTTTAACACAATTTCAAATATTACTTAAGGATGGTCCGAGTCCTAATCATGGGAGCTTACCAAACCTTGTCAATTTGACAAGCAAAAAAAAAGGTTAATCAGCCTGAAACAAATAAGCATTTAAACATACAAAGCTACATTCAAATGTAATTTTTAAATGCATTTGATTTATATATTTTTTACACTGAACATTTTTTTATGAACATTGTACAACGTTTTTTTTTCTTAAAAAAACCTTAAGTGACAAAATCCCTAACTCTCCTGTTGAATATACATATCATATTATCAAAACTTTAATTTCAATACAATGTTAAACATGCTTTTAACTTAGATGAGTATAATTTAAAGATATTAAAATTAAAACAAATTATATTAATGCATATTAATAATATAATAAAACTGAAAGGTCAAACCCAAAATGAATACGTCTCAAACCTAACTGAAAACAAACAAATCAAGAATACAAATGTCAATCCCATAACATGCAAACTATAAAAAATTAATTTATACATCGTTATACAAAGTAAATTAAATATTTAAACATAAGGGCATATTTCTTTCAAATGACAACCTGCATATAAAACAAATTGATTGATACAGAAAAGTTGATGCCTCATATCTAACAATCCAAGTCTTTCAAATTGCAATTTTTTTTTCACTTGCATTGATTTATGATATTCAGGTCCTGCAAAAAAATCTGCGAATGCACATGTAGTGTTGTATAAGTATTATTTATAGCTGTATTGTTGATATTAGATACAGGTTTAGCAAGGTGCAAAGAATAACACGAAATAACATCAATTCATACTGTAAACCCTAGAGCTGAAATGAATACATGTAGTAGACTTTGGTATTCAAATATTCGTTTTTATGTTTGTTTGTTTGTTTGATTGGTGTTTAACGCCGTACTCAGGGGTATTTCACTTATATGATGACGGATTATCCACTTCTTAGACAATCCTACTTGATATGGTGGAAAACCGGGAAGGAAACCACGAAAAAAACACCCCCACTATAGCCGAAGTCACCTATGTACCTAAGCAAGTTCACTGGGGGGATCGAATTAGTGCGGTACATCAAAGGAGGAATGTTAGTCACGCCAGTCAGACGCTCTAACCACCAAGCCACGGCACGGGCCCCTCGTTTTTATGATTAAGACATCTATCTAATACGTAAATTTTTAATCATTATTTTGTTACTTATCCTCAATTTTCGTCACTGAGAAAACCACATGTTTGCTATATTTAAAGGGGCTCAGAATGTAGGCCAAACATCGACTGAACGTATTAAAACCAGGTTTTCTATATTTTTCTAGTATGGCCCAAAGTAAATTGTTTCAGAAAATATCACCGCCGTGAATGTGCGATGTACTGTATTGAAATAATAATAAAAATTGTAAAATCTATAATGCGAACCGCATTATGATGTCTAATGTATACACGAAAGTTTATCAGGCCTGCCTTATACGGGGGCTATTCCGTAACTCGGATAAAAGAGAACACCGTGGGAAAATACCACCATATATGGAAGGCCATCTGGCTGGTGTGTCTGCTGTGACCAGATATAGAAAAGTGGCTCTTCTTGGGGGAAATTTTCATATCGAAATACAGCATTTTTTTTTACCTTGTTCTTTCACAACTGGTAAGAATCAGTGTTATGAGAAGGAAAGTGTTGAATTTTTACAAAACTATGATAAAGCTTATACCAAAATTCTGAGGTATAGCCTCTTAAACGAACAATGTCATCTAAACTGATATATATATGTTAAACAATGATTGTTTCCATAAAAAAACAAAACTTTGATAGTAAGTCCTTAATTTGGCAACTGTTCTGCAATTTTTAACAACAAATATTTGAATATCAATTTTACTAATCGAATAATTGGTGAAAAAAAAATTCTGTTCAGATGCCATAGTACTTTCCCAATTTGCAAAAACGTGAGCATAAACAAAACTTTAGGTGACTGACAGTAGTGTACCACAAGCCCCAAGGATCCATCGAAAGACAGACATTTACTTGGATAAATTATTTTATCCACTGCAATTGACAGAGTTATGGAGTGTTCTAAATGTAAGACTGATACATTGGGATTTTAAGACATACATGTACTATAAAGCTGATTTCACTAATATAACAGTAAACTACATTGTATGATTGATTGAATGGTTGATTGATTGATTGATTCATTCATTGGTGTTCAACGCATTGATCATGGGTTTCCAGATTCCATCCTTGATGCCTATGGTACATGTAATGGGGTTCATCAAGGACATGACAGCAGGGATTTCCATAATAGGAGAAGGTTACAAGTGACCGGCAGCAGTCTAATCAGGGGAAAATGGCATAGATCACCGTCTATTTTTTTTTACTCTGAACTTATTGCGGCTACAAATTGTGTTTTACTAGTTCTGATATAAGGTGCCTACTCTAAAAGATAATGAAGAGCCTGTGACAGAACACAGTTAAGGACAACACAACAAATTGACTTTCTGACTCTCATTCCGCACCGGGGTACAGTAAGCTTCTGCCAAGCGGTCGTCAAAAATGTTAGAATTATCCTGGTAATCAATGTGGGAAGTGGATTAAGTACATGTAAACTTATCTGTTTCAATCCTATAATTATAAATACAGTTATAGGCTTATATTTTCGAAAAAGATTGTCTTTGTTATATTTGCTTTCTTTGTTGGACTCAGTATTCTACTGATGTTTATTTCACTCACATGATCATAAGACACAGGAACACACAGCCGTTGTTCTAGCTCAGTGAGTCATATATCTAGGTATAAGTGAGCCATTGCTCTGGCTCAAACGGTCATTGTTCTAGCTCAGTGAGTCATATATCTAGGTATAAGTGAGTCACAGTTCTATGTATAAGTGAGTCATTGCTCTAACTGAATGAGTTATTGTTCTAGCTTGGTGTGTTTATACTCTAGTTTAATGAGTTTTTAATCTGGTAGCTTTGGCTCAGTGAGTCTTACATTTGGCTTTTAGTGAGTCATAGCTCTAGCTATAAGTGATCCATTGTTCAAGTTTAATGAGTCATCGTTCTCTAGCTCGGCGTGTCACTTCTCTAGTTCAGATCACATTTCTCTACTTGCAATTGTACAATTTTAGGAGGCCTCATTTTGTCTCAAACATTTCAAATCTAGTTATTTTTTTCCCAACTATCTCTTTTTAAAATCTACCTGTTGAAAACAACACTTGAATGTCTCAAGGCTATAGATAAGTTTCAACACTGTGGCAAAAAAGAGGTTCATGTATTTTGTTTATTTAGATAATTGATTGATTTGTTTGTTTGATTGGTGTTTAATGTCATACTCAGGGGTATTTCACCTTTATGACGACGGATTCTCCACTTCTTGATATGGTGGAAAACCGGCAAGGAAACCACGAAAAAACCACCCCTGCTATATAACCGAAGCCACCTACATGTTATGTGACTCCCTCTGTACCTAAGCAGGTCCACTGTGGGGATCGAACCCGTGCGGTACATCGAAGGACGGGCCCCGATAATTGATTGATTGGTATTTAACGCCATGCTCAGGGGTATACTATTCCACCTGTATGATGGTGTGCAAGTCAAATGAATGGAGGAAACCCAGTCTGATTAAAATCAGATCTACATTAGCTCCCTGTTATTTTATTGTCGTGATGTAGGTCTGAGGACAACCCTCCTTGACCTCAATGGCAGCATTAAAAACAAAGACAGAACAAAAAAAAACAAGACATCTCAACAAATCAGCTTTCTGATGGCCATTCAATAGATCTCCCAGCACTAGGAAGCCCTCGCCAATCTCCCGCTTTATCAGGGATTCAGCTAGGCCCTATTTTGGGCCGAGGACAGATACCTTCACTTCATTTTTTGCTATCTTTGTTCCTGTTGAAATAGCTATAAGTTAACAATCCTTTTTCACAGGCTGGGCAGCCCCTACTAAAAAAAAATCCTTGCTGAAACCCTGTTTACATAAAAAGGTCTTGGGTTTGATTTTCTTTCTCTGTATGACAGTATTTATCAAAATAGATGTATATATATGTCCACAGTGTAATGAGTACATATTTTTTTGATGTATTTCAAAACTATCTTACATTTTAATAATAGTTAGGACGATCTTTTTCTTACATATCCTTAAAAACATAAATTTTGAGCTTGTTTGATTGATTGGTGTTGAACGTAAGGGTATTTTGCTTACATATGTATGACGACGGATTATCCACTTCTTACTCTGTACAACCTACATGTAATATGCTGTAAAACCAGGAGGAAACCATGGAAAAAACACTGCTGCGATAGCCGAAGTCATCCTCCAAGGAGGATTAGTAGTCAGACGCGCAAACCAATTAAAGTTTTAGCAGAATTTGGTATATAAACCATATTTATTGCCAAAATAGTCCTAACTGTTAATATTAAAGGGTATTACTGTAAGGTATCATTTGTTATTACTACATCTGTAAACAAATCTAAACAATAAAATATAACCCTACAACTATAAATGATAAACTACAAACAAATCAGCTTCCCTGAAACCATAAAAATAATTTGGAAATAAAATAAAATCACTATAACTTTAATAGTAGGGCTAATTTTAAAAATACCACAACCTAACATCATTGAAAAAAAATCATAAACAAATAATTTAAATGCAATCCACCATATTTGAAATGCACAAAAAAGCTTTGCTATTGACTTTGGAAATATTTTAAATGAACCAAAATTTAAAAAAGGGGTGACCAGTTCACAGATTGCCGAGAAAGAAATTTAAGTGAGTGAAATGAATTAATAGTGTTAAAATTATTGAGTATAAGAATTTCTGTCAGTCAATGCCTTAATCACAAAAGTTCGTATTTCACCAGTTGCTGGGAGCTTCCTTGTCCTCTCAGAGCTAAGGGCATCAGGAAGCTGGTTTGTACTGATGTCTGGTCTTCGTCCTGTCCTATCTTTGATGTTGCGGATGTAGCCAAGGGTGGTTTTGCTCTGCCTATTTGACTGGTATGTCATCGTATAGGTGAAATACACATGAGCACAACATTAAAAACCAATCAATCAATCTTATTACATAATGTTTGTATTTAACCAAGCTATAGAAGCGCAGCTGTGTGCAATTCAATTTCTCTCTTAAGTTTGATATTTGAGCTTTTTTGCAATGCAAATTGCTTACACAGTGTTGCAAATAAAAGAATAAATAAAAAATAAAACAGTTTTGGGTAATACCTAGAAGAAAAAAAAATTTACTTTTGCTTGATAATCCCAGATTGCTTGGTGTCTGGTGGAGGAACAACACTGACATCCTCAAAGACAGTACAGAGCAAGGAAATGATGAAAGGAAGGACACCATGTCAAATTAGCTCTGAGAGCACCAAGCATCAAGCAGCTCATGTCAACCGCACGTTCTACTGAACGAAACCCCAGGAGGCTTACAACTATATTTCACCTGATCGTAGGATTTTCCCTGAATAGCCGACATTGAATGGCTTTGTTAACAAGGACATGTGACTTAATCATAACGGGTGGCATTGAGGAAGCAGCTTTCAGCTTGAGATGTTGAAAATTGGTTCAACTTTCTAAATATGTAGAATAAGAAGTGCTCCATAAAAAAACGAAAAAAAAAAGAAAGGTAGAATTATAAATGATCCATAAAACAAAACATAGTGCACTTTGTTAATAAGGCATGTGTCTTGAGAGTTGTGAATGAACACAAAGGAATACAAGTAAACAATGTGTGGTGCAAAACAGTGCAAATCATATTGATAAGAAAAATTAATAAATTACAAATTGGAACCAAAAATGTTGAAGACAAATTTACTCAACATGTTTTAGTAAAGAAATATAGAAGACAAATGTTTGAATAGTCGGACATAGCAACAAACTGTCAACAAATTAATGAATTTAATTTACATTAAATTTACCTTTGATCAGGATGTATTTGATTTACCAAGCATTTAAAAATTGTGTACATGTATAAACATTCAAAAGACACACAGTGAGATATAGTCCAAATTATATGCTACATGTACGATGCCTTTTCATTTTGCATTACACTGGACCTAAATATTAAGGTTTCATTAAGTAAGTTTGGCCAAAGAACAAAGCTGAGCTCAACGGTTATGTCAAGGTCATGAAAGTCAAAAATAAGGTCATGGTCATGAAAGTCAAAGATGAATAAAGTCTTCAAGGGGGAGTTATTGATGTTTGAGGTCTAAGGCCCAATGAGAACTGTACTGGCGTGTAAAATACTTAATGTCCCCCCCTCTGACCGATATCCGAGGTCAAGGTTTACAAAATCTACTCACACATGTTAAGGTGATCAAAGTCAAAGTTGCGCTAAAAAAATGTCACAAATATAGGATGATTGATCGCTTGGTGGTCATTGCCATGCTCAGGGGCATCAGAAATATAGGTAAAGTGACCTTAATTGGTTTTGAAGAGATCTAAGCCCACATGGTGATAATGTTGTAAATTTAAAACATCAATACTATAAAACCATTAAATAGCATTGGAGATTTCAACACATTCTATATTGATGTGAAGGAAAAAAAAAACAACAGATGGCGGCAAACTGTGAACATGGTTAAAAAACGACTACATCACATTAAACACACCTGGCTGGTTAATGACGAAAAACAAAAGGGGAGTTAACTCATTCATCCACGCCCAAACGACTACACTGACAAAATCTATAGGTTATATATAGAATAATGATACGAAGATACTCAGGAGAAAATGTTATGCGACGATGACAATTGTTGACGGCTCACGGGGGAAATCTCACCTGGAGCAACTCGTGGCCAAAAGTTCCATAACTAGAGCAGTCTTGTAAAATCTTAAAGGAGCTACGAGTAGTTTTCATTTCCTGCCGTTGTGGTCGTGGATAAAGAAAAGTACAACAATAGGGTAAATTTTGGGGACGTACATATACACTTCTGTAGTCTACTTAATTCTAAGTTAACTGAATACAATGAAAGCTTATAAATTTTACCTAAACTGAAGTGAAAAGAAAAACAAAAGTTATCGCTATGTTTTAAGGTAATCTTAAAAAACAACAACAAATAAATAAAAAATTGGTGTGTTTGATATTTCCTAAAATAAAATTGAAGGTCCAAACTGATTAACTTTCATCATTTAAATAAAGAATGCTTCTCTTCTCATAAGAAGCATTTATAAAAAATAACACTTGAGTAAATCATCCTCTTCATTACCCTCAATGATCTTTCATATTCTTTGTTCTTTTTCATTCCCTCTTTTAATCTTAATTCCATTAAGTTTGTTCTCAACTCTTAATGTTTATTCTCTGTTATGATTCTTCACTCAGTCTTTATTCTACATTGATTCACAATGTTTAGTTCTCAATTATAATGTTTATTTCTTAATTAGTTTACCAATGTTTATTTATCAATGACAATGTTTATATTCATCAATTAAAATATTTATATCTCAATTATAATGTTTATTTCTCCCTTTCAATGTTTATTTATCCCTTTCAATGTTTATTTCTCAATGACAATGTTTATTTCTCCCTTATAATGTTTTTTTCTCAATTACAATGTTTATTTCTCCATTACAAAATTTTTATTTAAATGACAATGTTTATTTCTCCTTTACAATGTTTAATTCTCGATAACAATGTTTAGTTCTCAAATTACAAATGTTTATTTCTCCCTTTCAATGTTTATTTCTAAATTTCAATGTTTTGTTCTCAATTACAATGTCAAGTTATCAAATTACAAATTTTTATTTCTCCCTTTCACTGTTTAGTTATCAATTACAATGTTTAGTTCTCAAATTACAAATGTTTATTTCTCAATTACAATGTTTATTTCTTAATTACAATGTTTATTGCTCATTTACAATGTTTAATTCTTATACATGTTTATTTCTCGATTATAATGTTTAGTTCTCAATTACAATGTGTATTTCTAACTTACAATGTTTATTTCTCAATTAAACCGTTTACTTTTCAAATTACAAATGTTTATTTCTTAATTACAATGTTACTTTCTCAATTACAACTGTTTATTTCTCAATTATAATGTTTATTGTTCCATTACAATGTTTATTTCGCATACAATGTTTATTTCTCAATTACAATATTTACTCCGATCTCTTTTGTGTATTGCCATTTTTTAATTTTTAATGCCATTTCTTTATGTTTATTCTCGTCTCTTTATGTTTATTCCTATATGTTTATCTTTATCTTTACTGTTATTCCATCCTTTCATGTATGTTCTCATCGCCCCATCTCTGGTTAATTCACTCTCTTAGTGTCTATACACATCTATTTATGTTTTGATGTGAATTTCCCACTCACAATAGTATATCAGGCTCATTAAATGTATTCTCTGCTCAAAAATTATATTTCTACCAATTAAAAGTCATAACTTTGTTAGTGGTACTGAATGTTTATCAACTTAAATCTTAATGCTAGGCTTAAAAGTGAAAGATATCACCTCAGCTCGACACCAAGGCTTAACCTGAAAAGGTCTATTGTGGAAGTTTAGTTGAGGATGGCTAAGACCTAAAGGGCTTTACAGAAACAACCTGCTCACTAACTTAGATTATCGATGAGATTCTTAGATTTGCTCACATTTCATACTCATAGATAAAAAAAAAACTACATGTATTTTTGACATACAATTACATGTACTGACACCAGATGAGAAATTAGTACAGGATACAAAAAATAATGCACACAATTAGGTCTTTAATGCACTGCATACAAACAGAGAATTGTCTGAAAGAACAAAATATCAAAATAAAATTTCTATCAAATAACAAAACAGTCTAACAAAATTCTTTTTTTGTATCTTTTTTTCTTTAAGAGACAGTTTTAAAAATTCACGCAAACTTAGAAGTGTTAATAAGTAACTACATGTACATCTACAAACTATATAATCGTATATACTTAAATTATATTTGGTAATGCTGTGAAAAATTAATTAAATCACATCATATACTATTGTCAGATTATTGGAGATAAGATTGATTGAATGATCGAGTATTGGGGTTTAGGGTTGTACATACTTGTGCGTATAGTTATTAGTAATTTCACTATGATGGTGGCTAGCCCAATGGTGCAAGGAAACCACCTGTGACGTCACTGGCAACAAACACTGACAAAACAGAACAAGGTTGCAAAACATGATGTCACTAATGCTCTCACCAACTACCCCCTGCATTGCCAAAATGCTGCCTTTCCGAAGCATCCATATGATACCAGACTTTACCCCTCACCCCACCCAGTCACAGCATTTGGGCACCTACAAGCCTTCCACTAAACCTTAATGCTCAGTGCAACATAAGAAAGAACCAGCTCCAGTTTCGAAAGCCTTAAATTTGTGAGAGTTTGGCCTAAAGGCCTAATGGTAATGAAGCCTTCACTCCAGCAACAAGATCATCTTTAAAGCCATATCCCGAAATGGATTTATCGCCCTTTTGGCTTACCAATTACAGCCCAGAGGGGCTGTGGCAATTCAAGGGGAGACAAATCCATTTCGGGGAAGGGCTATTCCTTTCAGTGAAATGATATTGGGTTATAAACTCTAGTTATGAAATACAATATCAGTGAAAATAACTGCTATATGTTGTATATGTTTTAGACCCTATTCTCGTCTTATTTCTACTTTATCTTTATTCATACTACATAGTACGTAGTGTTGGCCCTGCTAACCAAAGTTACACGGTTCGATCCCCGCTAGAGGTAAATAAAATGATCTTTCTCCACATTTATGAAATATATACCAAAACTGTTAACAATATACATCATACTCTCTGAATATCTTTATACTGGGTTAATATTTAAAATATAATAAAATAATTTATAGAGTAAGGTGTAACGTAATCATTTGAATTGCATTAACACCAAATAAAGTAAATATAGAAGAAAACATTCTTCAAAAATTGTCCAAAAGGATCAAAAAGTTTTTGTTAAATTCTTCTTTTAAAAGGCTTGAATAAATGTGCATATGTGATAATAGAAGAGTCAATAAAATTATTCTAACTAAAAATATTTGCAAGAGAAAAGTAACTGTGTACTGATAAAGGCTGAAGATGAAAAATATATTTGAAAAAGGAACATTCCTTGGATTATCTCCCTTTGATACTCACATCTTGAATGATTGGCACCCCCAGGTTCTGCATGTTATTAATGATGAACTTCTCCTGAGGTGGAATTTGGGCGTGTTGAACGAGTTTGGCCAGGTTTTCCTCAGATATTCCTATTACGGAGAAGAAATGAGAAAATGTGTCTAACAGGCAAGGTCACACTTTAAAGGCCCACTAACCACTAAATGGGCTAAAAATATTTATAAAAGGAAAATCGGCAAGTTTCTGTATTTTTCCCAGATATAAAAAGTTAGGAATTTTCCATTTTTGCCATAAAAATTTGTATTTTTTCACCTTTAAATAGGCAGGGCCCGACAACTCAAAATAAAGACATGGTCAGCGGTTTAAATACTTTTAGCATTTTTCTTAGCTAAATTGTGTCTTCGGAAAGGAAATAGTGTACATTTCCACCTTCTCTTGGAAGCAAATATCACTTTTCATCAAACTCATAGACATTATTTTGTTATTTTCAGCAATTGTTTTTTAAGAGCTCATGAAACCAGACATTTGCCGGCAGTTATGGTTTGTTGTTGTTGCTTTCTACGATAAACACGCTGTTAAATACAAATGTCTTTGGCAGTCCAAAGCTCCCCCCCCC